>JABXWE010009353.1:0-12885 GCA_014611495.1 Limonius californicus | reverse complement strand
TTAGAAGTACCTGTATCTGGATCTAGATACAAAAAAAAGTATCTTACCCAACACTGAATAAGACCATTCCCCATTTTCTAATTTCTGCCCATTTCGAAAGCAAGATTCTAAAAGAAAGGCTTTGTGTTCAATTGACAACATTTCAGTTTGTAACCTATGGTTTGTAACGAGATGAAATTTCAACAACTGACAACTTGTCAAATAATTTTCAATCAAAGACAATTGTAAAAAAAATCATAGCTTGCTGTAATCAAGTTCATTTCTGATCTCGCTGTACATGTTACTAGCTCTAAAACTGCATGTTTGGATTATGGGTGAACAGAATCAAGTTGTACAACAAATAAGAAGACAGTTAACCCGAACACAGTTTGTGCAAGCGGTAACTTGGCTACAAGAAGGGCGATCGCAGAAGTAGGTGGCTCAACAATTGTATTTTGCGGAGGGAAGTGAGTGGATGTTCTGGACATGGACATTACAGGAAGACGGGGCTTGTCACTAGACGTCCTGGTAGTGATAGAAACAAAAAACTACTGCAGGTGAGGACCGTTTACTTTGTTTGCAAGAAACTTTCAGGCAGACGTTCGACAAGACACTCGATGCATAATTAGTGATCAAACTGTTCGTAATAGACTGCACGAAGTTACTCTAAGGTCCAGAAGACCGTTTAAAATGCTAAACTAGCCAGATATCATCGCAATTTGGCCGTGACTACCTGAACTGGCAACTGAGGCACTGGCGACGTGTGATGTTTACAGACGAATCCAGGTTTCTTCTGTCAGGTAACGATCGACGTTCATGTGTATGGAGAAGACCTTGAGAACGTTACCTTTCCAATACAGTGCATGAAACTATTCCTTTTGGTGGTAATATCATAATGGTGTGACGCCGCATGACATTCACAAGCTCTGCATGTATATGTTTGTCTGCAAGCGTAAAATTATGATCGGTAATTTGTCTACAGGCATGATAATGGTAGACTACACGACGCAAACGCAGTGATAAAGTATCTTCAAGATCAAGACGTTCAAACAATGCCAATTAGCCAGCTTGTAGTGCGGATATGAATCTCATACAGCATATTTGGGATATGCTGGGAAGACGTGCCTGCACTCGTCAATACCCCCTACCAACCTTTGCTCAGTTGAAATAAGCTCTGGTAGAAGGATGGCAGCGCATTCCACAAAATGTGATTCCTAGGCTAATTCGAAGCTTGCCAAGACGCAGTCAAGCAGTAATTCGACCAAGAGGAAGCAATAGTTGATCCTGAATTTATTTTTATAATAAACAGTGAAGTGAAACTAACTTAAGACATTACATTTTGTTATCAGACATGTCCTGGATTACTTTAATTTTTGTAACTGAAAAACTAAACTACACAAAGATTACAAATGTAATTACAATAAAAAAAACATATAGCCCTGCCCAAACAAACAATTTATCTACATATACACCAAATTTCAATAAGATTCTTGCACTGCAAGTAAAAAAGTGACTAGTTTTTTTTTAGTAGTAGATATACATATTATAATATCTTTATTTTTTTATCAAATTTCGTCTGTAATCTTTCAAGTTAGTTAGGTTTATTATTACAACTTTTTAGTATATAAATATTATGCAACGATTTCTACTGCAATAGGTAATTTATTTCAATTTTTCATACCACAAATCGTTGGAAACGGCAGTGGCTTCATGCATTAACGAAAGCTTAAAGATACTCATGAGCAATCCAGAGATATTAAGTATTGGCAATTTTGATATTCCTACGTTAATTCCCAATAGATTCGGGCACAACACTCGATAGGTCTAATGTGTTTGAACTGATGGCCATTCCTAGAGTACAGTGTCCTCACCATGCCGTTTTATATTCCATTTAGGATATTGGTGGCCGTTCATCTACTGCCCTATGTTATATTATAGAGGTGATGCACAACAGCAAGGTCCTACCGCTTAACGTGACGTTCGAATCACGCAGTGCAGCACATACTACCTCCAGAAAACTTTCATTGTAGCACCTCAAGTGTTTGTACTGAACCCTTTTATTAGCTAACTCTCAAAAAAAATTCTACGAACTTAGGCAATACAACCAACAAATAAGCAAGTTAACATTTGTCCTAAAGCTTAAGTCAATTTTTAAACTATTCCTTGACATCAATCTTATATTTAGGCTCGCCGTCAATCGAGTACCAAATATAATAAAAATAGAAATGTAAAAATCTTCAGATGTAAAACCAAGACTCCTTGTTTTAGTTTTAGAGTGTCATTGTACATTGATTTTTTACTCCCCGGAAATTTAACCAAATTGCTCGTGGCAGTATAGTTTGAGAGCTAAAGGTGTTGACCAGTAGGCTTTGTCCTGTTTCCAATTTTGAAATTACAGTCGCCAAGACAACAGTTTGCCGCTAATCTCCTCTGGGGTTTATTGTCTTAAAACGTAAGCACGCGGATAAAATATTCAAACACATTGTTGGCTAACTACATTTATTACGTAGTTTGCTTTTATAAGTTCGTGATGTAAGTTTCAATGTCTCGACGCAAGCTCTGTCCCTTTATTTTTGAATTAGGAGAAATTCTGTGAAGTATCCATTTGGTAAATAAAGATACTCTTGTATAAACGCCAGGTAATACATCGTCAGCACATTTGGTACTGCCCCAGGATACCAGACCTAAATACTCGTTGTTAGCAACTACTAATAATAGTTGAAAGTTTATTACTACCTATTAAATAATTATCTTGATACATTGGACCACCTGAGTCGTAAACACAAGCATCTTTTCCAGGAGCACCAGCACATACCATTCGTTCGGTTACTATTTCACCTACATTTCTAATAATTATGAAATAAAGCAATCGACATGACTTTATCAAACGGATTAATTTATATCTTACCTATAATTTAGCTGACAGTTCTTGTGATTTAATACGTTGATGTTAACAAACCTTAGGTTAGTAACTACGAAAGGATCGATGGCATTACTATCAGTAGTTCCCCATCCGACAACTGTAGCGCGGGAATTATCTACATACTAAAACCAATGATATATTTACAAACCTAATAACTGCGTTTGTTCGTCAATATTATCATGACTTCTACTTTAAATAGTTACTTCAAATTTTACGGTTTACCCAGACCTTATAGTGAGCACTAGGGAGTTTCACTGGCTTTTCATGGGATGCTTTAAAGGGCTTCTTCACTTTTACCAGGGCGATATCGTAATCGGTTGTAGCAGCATTAAATTGTTCATGGGTAATGCTGTGAATAATCTGGTGTTCGATATAATGATGTGTCCACGATACACTGTTACTGCGTACGAATGCTATTCCGTTCTTTATGTCCTTAGACTGGAAGCATTATATGTTGATAATCTAGTGCAAACTTATTGCTTCATCAGTAAACTTAAGATTGCATTACTTACACTAATATAACTCATGCAATGGGCTGCTGTTATTGCCCAGTACTCGTTTGCTATAACAGCTCCCCCTCTAAAATCATCACCGCCTGTACCCTGCAGTATTAAACACGTGGTAGACGGAAAATCTGCTATCTTTGCCAGCTTTCCTCCTACGATTCGTTTAAATGGTTGGAAAATGTGGTCAGATGAATTAGAGTTGTTTACCTCTAATAAAACTATGTTGTAAAACGTGACAGATTAAATACAATTAATTGCTTACACACCCAAACTCCCAGTTTGAAAAACAGTTAAAAATATACATAATATGCATATATTCCTCATTTTTCAAAATGACCGAAATAATTGATTACACAAAATCCATAATAATAGTAAATGATAGAAATACAATGCATCAATTAGAAAGTTTAGTGTCGTCTAATTATGCGTACATGTACTTATAAGATAAAACATGAAGATTGTACACAGCCTTTTCAAAACTGTTTTGCGTGTGTCACTTTCAAAGTTTTACTATTTTAATGATAGCTGTGGTATATGTTCTTACAAGATGGTATGGTTTCCTTGGCGAACTACAAAATGTCCTAGGAGTCGATTTTATGCTATGTTTTCCTAATGCATTAAAATTAACGCGTCTGCTGTATTTCGTTTTGTTTTATTTCTTTGGTTACTCTTATTGGATGAAAAAGGTATTTTGGTTGTTTGTGAACGTGTGATTCGCAACATTTTTATCCAAGCATCCCTTTCAAATACAAAATCGTGCAGAGGACTCGCAATTACAATCCCTTCAACACACATTCTACCGCTTAAAAAGCAAAAATTAGTATAAATGTTATATGTCTACTATTCAGGAAGTTTATTTCATAAACAATTTATGGATATTTAGTAAAATAGTAAAATATACTTTCTGCCCCATAAGAAGTTTTTCCCATTCTATTCAAAATCCCAAATCTTTATTAGGCGCAAATTACAATGTAGTTCAGTCTACACCAACCCCATTTTCCCCATTATTTTGATAAATCCTATCACCAGTTAAATGGCGATATACAAAAATTAGTAACCCACACACTAATTTTCTTGATAAAAATCCAAATATCGTCCCAAAAATAAAAATTTATTTTTATTGAAAGTAAGAACATTGTGGAAAATGTTCCTTAACGGAAAGGTTCAAATTGTCTACCATTAACCAGTTGGCATGTGTGAAAGAAATTTGTTTTCTTATAAACGTAAAATTGTTGACTTTTCACATTTGGGAAACATTGTAAATGTTTTAAAATCAAAGTAGAAATAATGCGTTTAACTGAACTAGAAGAATAGAAATTTTAATGATGATTGAATACAGCGGGAGATTACCAATTCAGGAGGAAGGAAGTTGGTGAGTTATTTAATCAAGAATATTTCAACAGACCCCCTAATAGTTACAATATTTGTGGAAACTGGAAGTGTAGAAGAGTTACCTCCAGAAGATTGGCCCGAAGAAAGAGATCAAATTGAAAGTGGTATTCTTATTGTGTGTGTTGTGAGTCGTACAGCTTCTGCCGCATCTCGCATTTTATTCGCCATCTCCTCCTATCCCTGCATTCTTCTTCCTCAATATCTCTGTCCCTCATTGCAGTTCCCACTCGATTTATCCACGCCATTGTTGGTCTTCCTCTTCTTTTTCTATTTATTGGGGTATAATTGAACGCACGGTTTGGCCATATCGCTCCTGTCTCATCCTCATCATATGCCCATATCATAAAAGTTGTCTTGTTTCTATCCTCTCTGTAGTCCTGCATATTCTTTTTGTTCGTCTTCTGATTTCTACGTTTGATGCACGCTCTAGCAGAGATCTACCGCACGATCTTCTTAGAAAATCCACTTCTACAGTTTTTATTTTCTTTCTACTCCTCGCCGATAACTGCCAACATTCTAATCCATATGTCAATATTGGTTCTACAATTGCTCTGTAAATAGTATTTTTGTATATATTTTGATAAAATTCGACCACAGTAATGAGTTGAAGATAAGTACACATTTCTGACCTTGTTGCACTTTATATTCTATGTCTCTATTTGATGTCTCTTCGCATGATATTATACTTTCCAAGTATTTATATTGTTCATATTTTCTTATTTCTTGCATTGTTAGCTTCGCTTCTTTCTGTTCTTCTCCTATGGCTAAGATATTCCGTTTTTCCTAGGTTGATATTCATTCTCGACTTCAAATTCATCCCTAAGCATTCTGAACATGTAGTCTCTGTCCTCTTTACTATTTGCTATAAGCACTTGATCATTGGCGAAGAAGAGTTATTAAGCAGTGGTCATTGATCTGCAGCCCTATTCCTGAACATTTCCTTTTCCAATGTTCTAGTGCTTCTTTTATTGTTCTGTACAAAATAATTAATAACTTAGTTGTTGGTCTACTTTTTAAGATTTTCCACCATGGTGAGCTTCTTATACTATATTACATATTATATGCACGTTACAGCTCTTTTGTTTGTTTGTTTGTTTTTATTTAACGTCGGCCTATTTCTGCTACTATGACTAACCACCGACGCCAGGGAGCGATTCTAATCTCATATGTTCGAACTTAAAAAGTGATAAATAAAAGAGTCGAATTATTAGAGAAACATAGCGATTGTGGTTTGTAGTAAAGGTACTAAACAATTCCCTTAAAGTTGCTGCAAAGAGAGAACGTCAGCCAAATCTGCTATATTTCTAGCTATTACTCAAAGAATTTGAGCTGGTAGGTTGTCATTAAAATCGTAAATTCGATTTTCCAACGCAATGTATTTTTTGTAAACATGCATGGTGAACTCTTTTCTACCGCTATGACGATGAAGTTAAGCTATTTTAGTGTATCTGTTAATTTTGCTATTTGATTGTTAATGATTTACATTGCAACGGTTTCGTATACCGAATGTGGCCTAAGTGCACAGAGATGCATGGAAAACCGCGTCCTAGATCTCGCTCTTTCAAAGCAAGCAAGCAAGCAATACCGATTGGAGGTCTCCACTACGAACATGGGATTTAACACACATTTGGATCCCTGCATCTTGATGTTTTAAATATTAATCATAGGTAAATAGATGCGACGGGTTTAATTTTTATCACCTTAGCATTAACTATGACTTTAATTTGACAGCTGCTTGTTAGTCTTACGGAATACCAAAATAATAAAAGTAATATTGATATGAATGTCTATCTATGAGGTGCACGAGAAAGTACTAATTATTAAATGGCTTTATAGCGGTAGCTCGTTACGTCCAACTCGAGATATATTTGCAGTAAGGTTTGAAAATCGACCTATCCCATGTACTAATACACCGAATTTTGAGGAACTTTCAGGAACACTGGTGTCTCTCTCCAGCCAACGAGAAAAGAACGTTACACCCAAGAAATGTTAATCCAGAAATGCAAGAAGTAAGAATATGTGCTGCTGTAGAAGTAGATCCACGCCAGTCTTCCAGAAACATTGCTCAAGATACTGGTGTCCATCATAGTACTGTATTAAAAGTTTTAAGAAAAAATGGATATCGAAAACCCAACAAATTTACCCAAATAACCAAATTAGACGAATGGAATTTTGTGAGAACATAATGGTAAATCGAACAATGACATGAATTTCCTGAGCAAAATTCTATTCACCGACGAATGCACGTTTGCAATAAATAGTTGACACAATCCATCAGTCTGTCGTGTCTGGTCGCAAAATAATCCTCACAAGCTTAATAGTGAACGATCTCAATATCCATAAAAGTTGAATGTGTGGAGTGAAATATTGGGCGATAACATTATTGGAACATTTTTTATCAAGGGGAACCTAAACGGTCCAAAATATCTTGATATGCTGCAAAACCAACTATTTTCTGATTTGCGTCACGTTCCAGGGGTCAGACTGGATGACATTTGCTTCCAACAAGATGGTTTCCCTGCCCACAATACGTTAGCCGTACGGGAATACTTAGCAAATATACTCAGTGACATGGAAATTGCTACACCAAGAAGGGGTAGGAATTTTTTGACCAAACTTGACAGAAACGTTTAACTACTAAAAGATAGCAATTGAATAAAATTTTAAAGAAAAAGAACAAAAGTATAAACATAATTTTTATTAATAATAGGCTAGTCCCCCCTATTGGTTACACACTCCCCCACTCTTCGTGGCATCGATTCTAGCAGATGGTCGATTTCCTCTTTAGGTATTGTGCCCAAGCAACCTGTAATTCGTGCTGTCGAGCTTGCAGCGTCTGCGGAGGATGCAGCAAGTTCCTCAGTCTTCTGCCCATAATGTCCCAAACATGTTTGATGGGCGAAATATCGGAAAATCGGGGTTGCCATGGCAAGAGATTGACATTATCCTATGCAAATCGGTCCATAGAACGTCTTGCAATATGGGAACGGGCATTATCCTGCTGGAAAAGCGGGACTTCCAACTACTGAAGAAATGGATGAGTATAGGGTTCTACCACCTCATCTACATATCGCTGGGCCTTCATATTGCCGCAGATGAATAACAAACGGGACTTACTCCTATAAGTTATAGCACCCCATACCATAATCCCCACTGTTTGGTGCACATGCCTCGCAACAGCCAATTCAACATTGCGAAGTTCCTCACGTGTTCGTCTGTCCCTTATACGGCCATCGTGCATCCCCAAACAAAATGGGGATTCATCACTGAACACCACCCTATGCCACTCTAGGCTCCAGTGCAGTCACAACCTACACCACTCCAAACGTTGCTGTCGGTGTTGAGCCGTTAGTGGTAGCACAAGATGTGGCCGATAAGATTGCAAGCCGAAAGCTCTGATTCTGCGGTAAACCGTTCGAAGGGTTACAGGACGACCTTTGTTAACTAACTATTGGCAATTGATTTGGTACTGGAGAATCGGTCTTTTGTTGCCATAAGTCGAAGATGGCGGTCCTGCACCTCATTTGTTCTTCTTCGCCTCCCGGTTCCTCTTCTGCGATGTTCCTGACCCTCCCTAGTCCATGCCTGATAGCAGCGCATGATGGTGGATTGGTTTCGGTTAAGGCGATTTGCAATTTCTGTGAACGAAAAACCACCTTTGCGTAAACCAACAATACGACCTCTGTCGAATTCAGCTAATTGGCGCTAATTTCCACGTTGGCGCACTCTAGGCATGATCACACCCTCAAAACAAACGATCAAAAGCAAAAACAATAAAGAACTGAACAAAATCTCGCAAAACATACACCTGATAATACTGGATGAACTGCGAATCAAAATTCAGGATGCATTTGCAACTATTAGCCCACAAATGCTTGCTAATGCGAGAACCGGATTTTACAATCGCACAAAATACTTTCATGCTTGCATGCTGGTAAATAAAAATATATCCACGACACATCTGATTTTAATTCTTGTGTCTTGAATACGTTAAATTGTGAAACACAAGATCATTCAATCATGATTTCGTTGTTAATAAAAATATCCTACATTTATCAAGGTTCATCGAGTGAACGTTAAATTGTCTTCGCATGTGCTACGTTCGCACTTGAAACCGCCAATCGGTATGTAACAAGTGGCTTATTTATGAAGTAATTATTTCACTCTAACGAAAAATACTTATTGGATTTAAATAAAATATTAAACACAGATAGATATCACGGTTGACTATCATAATCTTAGATATTCCAAATTAAGCATAAAATGCATTAGAATATGAAAACAATTGACTGCATTAAAACAATATTTTGAAAAGCTAAATTACACAGTCTTATATGTAAAGGAATAAAAGTGTATACATTGATTTGTTAGAACAAAGTGGTAAATTAATAAAAAATAAATTTCGTGCTGGTCTACAACTTCAATTCATATAAAAATGATGGTTTTGTATATATTAAATTAGTGCACAATCTTTATATTACTGACAGATACTGATTGACATAATTGGACGTTTGGTTAAACATTAATAAATTTTAAAACAACTTTTAATTATTCTCCTAAATTTACTTACTAACTTAAACTTTTACGTTTAAGATCAGAACAAGACCAAACGAGTGTAGCTGCTTTTTATCATTTTTGATAGTTTTGTGTAATTTGATAAAATTTTATATGCATATTATTATATGTTAAATTTAATTTTCTGTGGTAATACGACTCAAACCTTTTATATTATTAGAAACTTACATTTTTCTTTAGTTTGGTTGAAATCCGTTTGTATTTGTTACGCATTGTCTTTTCAATCCATGAATGAAATATAGATACTCTTGTGTAAACACCTGGTTCGGTTTCATCGGCACATAACGTAGGACCCCACGATACCAGTCCTAAAAGCAAGTATATTACGATTGACTCTTAAAAAATGAGCGGTATTCCACCAATTAAGTGGTTGTTTTGAATTAAGGGACCGCCTGAGTCAAAGGAACAAGAATCTTTTCCAACATCGCCAGCGCAGACCATTCGGTCAGTTACTCTAGCACCAAATTCACTGTAAATGCCCTGTTGTTAATCCATATATAAATATTGGCATACTGTTTTACCCAGGAAGCTGCTTACAGTAATCATGATTGATTAAACTGATGTTAACAACTCTTAGTTCGTCAACGACGAAATAATTAATCGTACCACCCGCTGTTGTACCCCATCCTAGAACCGACGCGGTACTGTTATCTACATACTAAAACCTTTATTGTTAGTCTACGAAGTGATTATACATTAGTACAGACCTTATAGGATGCTTTTGGAAGTTGGATAGGTTTTTCGTATGCTGCTGTGAAGGGCTGTTTAACACGTACCAATGCTATATCATAATCAACAGTGCTAAAACTAAACTTTTCATGTGTGTATTTTCCTATAATAAGATGCTCCTTGTAATCTTTATTCCAATATGAGGAATTACTGCGTACAAATACCGTTTCCTGGTCTATCTCGTAATGCTAAAATAATTAAATATATAGAAGGACGATCCTAAATCGCAAATTTGTACTATAGGTTTAGTTATTCAATAAAACACTAGTGTACAATTTACCGTCAATGTTAAGTATCATTTTGCAGTAGCTAGTAGCTATTAGTAGCTAGTAGCTAGTAGCTGATAGTAATGCAACGAGCGAAAACAATTTAAAAGGATGTTAATTACAAGGTTTAGAGTTGACTCTCAAACGTATCTATCATAATTTTATTTATAGTGTTCTTAATGAAACTGGATATAGACCGTATAGCATACCGATATGTAACTCATGCAATGGCCTGCTGTAACTGCCCAGTATTTATTTATTATAACTGCTCCTCCCCTGAACTCCAGCTCTGGTTTTATACGTGCTAAACACGCCGTGAAGGGATAATCTTCAATGCGGGCTATACTTCCACCTACTATACGGTTAAAGTCGAAATACTGCATGCCTCGAAAGTTAGTATACTTGTTGATGGTTTTTTGAAGTAAGTTTTCACTACGTGCATAACGCTTTACGGTATTCCATCGTAACGGATGCTTTTCTAAGTTGTCACAAATTACTGATAAAAAAAATATTACAGTATATTAAAAGTTCTATGCAAAATCGGGTTTGTATATGTAAGAATGGACGTGTAAAAATTCTACTATTCACATATTACAAAACAGATACTTACCTACATACCCACATACGTTAAAAATTAGAAATATATGGACAAACTGCATGTCATAAACTTACACTAACAATACGTGGTAATGAAATATATCAGTGCGCATTAAGCGAACTAATCAAAATCCTATTAAAATTGTTTTAAAAGTTTCTTTAGAACTATTTTAAAGCTTATTAGGACAAGTGCTTATGAAATATTAATTTAGTATGTTATATGTAAAGAAAATTTGGCGAGAATTATTTTTACATTTTAACTGTAAAACAATACTTTCATTGTAAATTATATGAAATTTGTTTCGTCAGACCAGCATCATGCTATTACTTTGTTATGAAATATATTCTTTTATAAATAGACCCTGGATTATAGATAAAAAGAAATTTTTTAAAACTTCCTGTTTCTACATTTGCTGAGTTGTTTCAATTTGAGTGTGTGTTCAGCGCGCCTCGAGATTTCAATTTCAAATTTTGGCTTTGCGCATGAGTAGCTTAAAAATGTCCTCGTAGTTTAGATTTCTCGAGTCGGCAGAAGAATTCTGTTACCTGACAAGTGTGTAGCTTGATTTTCATCGCGGTCTATTTCGATCGAAGGATTTATTCCTAATTTGCTTGAAAAGTTCAAGTATTAAGGGAAATCTTAACCTTGTGGTGCTAGTGAGATTTTCCCTGGTTTTTTTAACCAATTTATTACACCCTTGAAGAGGTTTTTCTATTTGCCGATTTACATCTTTGGGCAATTTAGAGCTGCTGAGCAATTTAGAGCTGCTGAGAATTTGATATCTATTGGAATTTAAGTAACTACTGGAAAAATACGTAGCTGTGGAAGATTACATACCGCGGGAAGTTTTATATCTACATCGAAGAATTTGGAGAAGATTCGAGTCGTATTTACGCCACAGAAAATTGCAAGGCCAAGTTCCAAACGTGCGAGTGTGAACGCCAGCTGTCAGCTCAGGTGGTCGCTGTAATTGGAATTTTCATCTAGCAAGGTCTGTCTAAAATATTCTTTTAAAATTTACGGACTTCAAGGACCCTGAAGATCATCCGGCAGAATACGACCGCATAATCATTTCGTTGTACAAATTCAAGTTATACCATTTATACCGAACAAATTTTTCAACTAATTCTTTTATAGATTTAACACTTATTGCATTTTATAACTTTTGTAAACGGTCCGCATATTTCGAGGTTCTGATTTAATTTTTATTGACGCAGAAATTCAATAAGGGAGGATATTGCGTGAACTATTTTTTTTATTGTCGATGCGCTTATACCTCAATAGTAGGTATTTAATTCTTAGTTTACATAATCGAGATCTTTTTGCGAGGCTAGTTAAGGCTTCTTGTTAATTTCATTTCTTATTGACGCATTATCGTTATCCCCAGGATTAAATTTTATCATTATACGAATTATTAAATCAGACAGGGACGTTTGTGGTCTGTTCTTTATTTAAAAGATATTTATACTTTATATTTGTGACCAATTTGGGGTCAATATTTTTGAGATATTAATGAACGATTTTATTTGGTCAAACCTTTATATTTAACTGTAATTTAATTTTCCATTTATTGATTATACTCGAAAATTACGTCAAGTATTTTGTTATTTTATTGTGTCTTGTAGTTATATGAAAGACTTTAGTGTTATCAGTAAGGTAAGTCCGTTCTCTCAGAGAGATTCCTGTTTATCTACGTCATCTTCGAGACCAAGGGTTTATTTTTTTAAACAGGTGGCGCCTACATACTTTGAACCCTTCCTTCTCCGACCGACGCTGGTCAAACCCTTGTCTAGATACCTGGGCCTTACTGGTGTTGTCGTTAGATATTTTTTTTGTGTAGGAAAAATTATTTCCTTCACTGTGTCGCCGTTCTTTTAGCTGGGCGTCACAGACTGCTTTCAGGAAGATATTAGAAAG
>JABXWE010009352.1:0-15091 GCA_014611495.1 Limonius californicus | reverse complement strand
GCCCCTGCTTCTGTTTGCACAATTTTGCAAACATGAACATATGCTGCAGAATCCTCAGCTTCTAAATCAGGCATTTATAAATGAGGAGCTAAAGAACAGTGAGAAGGAGCAGTTATTTCTAAAGCAGTACCAGAGGTAGATGGTTCAGGTTCAGAATCGGATAGTTTTGCTTCTTTAAATAATTTTGCCGAAGGACCACCAAATTCGTGAAGATCAATTTTAGCGGGATCCGGGACTAGCGATAAAATATCGATATTTCTGTTTCGACTGTTTCCGAAGGAATACCTGCACTCGATGTATTTAATTTATCTTCACGTGCGGTACTGAAAATCAGATACATAGTTACAGTTACTAACCGATCTTATATACTACTTTTAAAAATACCTACGTATTTTGAAATGCAGCTCATATATCTAGGGTTCCTGCGGTCGTTCTTTTAAGTGCATTTAACTTTTTGCGTGCCCCACCAGACAATTTTAATTCTTTCCATTTCCACGGTTTATAGGTACTTAAGAGTTCAATTAAAAATGCACAAAATCACAAGTAACCAGAAAAAGAACCCGTCATTTCATTCGTCAAGCCAGTGGCGTATATTAAGGGGGTTTTCCGGGTTCGCAAACCCGGTGCCTCGCGTGTTTGGTGCCTTCGGCACCTTTTTGAACAATCTTGTACAAAATAGAGAATAGAATACCTGCCACAATACCAATACCTAAAAATAACCAAATAAAATCACATCTGTTAAAGTTAAAGCTTAAAACTTAGCGTCAGCGAAATTCGATGTTTGGGTCTCTGAATTCTATGAAAATTAAAGAAGAGCTAAGAGAACTTATTTTGCATCTTAAGTTTAGTTTAGTTACTTTACTACTTGTGCTTGACGAATGAAATGACGGGTTCTTTTTCTGGTTACTTGTGATTTTGTGCATTTTTAATTGAACTCTTAAGTACCTATAAACCGTGGAAATGGAAAGAATTAAAATTGTCTGGTGGGGCACGCAAAAAGTTAAATGCACTTAAAAGAACGACCGCAGGAACCCTAGATATATGAGCTGCATTTCAAAATACGTAGGTATTTTTAAAAGTAGTATATAAGATCGGTTAGTAACTGTAACTATGTATCTGATTTTCAGTACCGCACGTGAAGATAAATTAAATACATCGAGTGCAGGTATTCCTTCGGAAACAGTCGAAACAGAAATATCGATATTTTATCGCTAGTCCCGGATCCCGCTAAAATTGATCTTCACGAATTTGGTGGTCCTTCGGCAAAATTATTTAAAGAAGCAAAACTATCCGATTCTGAACCTGAACCATCTACCTCTGGTACTGCTTTAGAAATAACTGCTCCTTCTCACTGTTCTTTAGCTCCTCATTTATAAATGCCTGATTTAGAAGCTGAGGATTCTGCAGCATATGTTCATGTTTGCAAAATTGTGCAAACAGAAGCAGGGGCTTTAGAAGATGATTCATTTGCCGGAGATTATTTATCCGTTTCAGATTTACATAAAAATGTAATAATTACTCCAAAATTAGTGCGCTTGCTAATTACTATAGAAACATGTAAGCCGGGTGTGAATGAAAAATTCAATTTTTCAGAAGAAATATTGTTACCTACATGAAACATGTAAGGGTAATCGATTTTTGAAAGACTGCTCCAGAACTGCATGGCTTATGTACTCAACAAGAGCTAACAAAATGTTCTGTTTTTCTTGTGTATAATTCCGAACGAAGCAGGGCTCATGCTCATGGAGTGATCCCCCAGTCGGGGAATAGAAAATCTTAGAAAGGGGTTGGAAAAAATGAAGGTTCACGAATTCTCTATTAGCCATACAGAATCCTTAAATACATTGTTTCTCACTACTTATCGAATTAATAAGGATAAAACTGTAGTTAATGAGCAGTTAAGTGCAATGAAAGAAGAACGAGAACGAAACAGAAAAGTAGTATCTACTAGTAGTATTAGTAGTAGTATCTATATTAGATTGTATTTTATTTCTGGCTCGGCAAGGTTTACCACTACGAGGCCATCTGGAAAACAATCATTCTGATAATGGTGGCAATAGAGGAAATTTTTTAGAGCTTATCACATTTTTAAGTAAATATGAGGCATCCATGTCCTTAGAATTGGTCAATTATCGGTATCTATTAGGTACGTTGGAAACGATGGCTCTGCGCGTGAAAAGTAAAACGTTTTTTTGGCAATTTGGGAACAATATAAACGCTTTTAACTAGTATTTTACCACGTTTATATTCAAAGTCAAAATTAACTTTAAAACGTCTGTCGGATACTCGCTGGTCTAGTCATAAACATGCTTTAATTGCAATGATTCAATTTTTATCAGCAATTCTGTCTACATTAAATTTAATAAGTGAAAGAACTATTTCAAATACGGCAGCAAAAAACATGTCAGAAAGCATGGGCTTATTGAATCATATGAGCAATTTTGAATTTCTGACATTAATATTTTGGGAAGATATTTGAACAAAAATTGATGTTTGCTCCAAATGCTTACAAAACGTTGATTTAAATTTAACAACAGCGTCTACAATGCACCATGTCGACAGTTTACGAGAGACCTCGAGTAAGAAGACAGAAGAAACATTTTGATGAAAGGGCAAGAGATGAGCCCATTGAAGACTTAAGACAAAGTTTTAAGGTAGAACTGTATCATGTAGTAGGTACTGGATCATCTGCACATTCAATTTAATGAAAAATTTTAAGACTTTCACAAGGTGTCCTCAACATTGTCATGTCTTAAGCCCATCATCAATTTTTACGAAGAAAAAAGCACAAAAGCAGTAATAGATTTGCCATTAGCTTACGAAGAAGAGTTAGACGAAATGAGCAGCACTGCTGATGAATACAAACTGCTTAAAAACCTGTATACACAAATTTATACCTCAAAAGAGGAAAACCTTAAAATAAACCAGGTTCTAAATTTTATGTATATTAATAATATGACAGATAGTTTTAAAAATTTAAATACTTTATAGAAAATATATTTGATACTACCAATCAGCGGCGCATCTGCTGAGCGCAGCTTTAGTAGATTGAAACAAATAAAATCATATCTATCTACAATGTCTGAAATTAAATATTGAGCGGGAGGTTTTAAATAGCATAGACTTAATCAAGGTAATAGACTTATTTTAAAATGTAAAACATCGCAATTTGCTGTTATAATAGATTCTATGTTTCTATTACACTAGACTAGCGTAATTATATGTATATACAATAAATACGGTCGAGATCTCTATGATAAATTATGTAGCGTAGGTAGCTATAGGTTAGGAAAGTTCCAATAAAAATATATAAGTATCTATATAACATGGCGCCTTTTTTTCTACATACCCGCCTCAAATTAGTATTAATATACGCCACTGTCACTCTGTTTATAAAATATTCCAACCTGAACCAAAAATAGAAATAAACAAGCGCCTACATGCCATTCGAACCTTTAAATTAAGTTCGTTTTATTTATTTTTCGATGTAAGCGGTTGTCCTGTATATAAATAATCGCAGTCGTCGCGTCCTAGCTTGAAATCACCTTCGAATATACGCAACGGCTTGTTTAAATAAAGAAATCGGCTACGGATTTCTTTCCGCAGCAATGCAATTAATTAGTTTATAAAAAGACATTATGCAGGTCGTGCATTACCGCAGTTAGATCGCGTGCAGAACGGAAAGTCACGTGAACATTCTAAATTAATGATGAGTCAGAGGAGTTCTAAACAGTTACCCGTAATGCTGGAAACGTGATCTACGTGATTTCGGATACTAGAGCTAATGATCACATCGATAATAAACGAGAAGAAGAATGAAAATACTCCAGATAAAGCAGTTAGTTTAAATTACTTCTGCAGCGATAAAAACCTCACGTAGGTAAATAAAACTCGTTCTTGCTCGATGGTATGCGCTTATAAAACGGGAATTTCTACGTAAACTGTGTAACTAAGTAAAAGTAAGGAATGTGTTAGCTTGGAAATTGAGCAATTAATACAAGGTTTACAATAAAGTGCTAATTAAATGTTTAAAATTACTTCCTTCACTTTTATCTAACTTTACTGTAATAAAAACTTTTTTTTCTAGAAAACAGCTGTAAGTAACGAGAATTACCCAATAGGTAATTTTTCAAATATATTTTTAAGAGTAAGATGCAGATCATTACGCGCTGCAGTACGGGGCAAGAGGGGGGCCTTGCCCCCTCTTGGAGCTTCCTGTGTACATTTAATACATGAACTGTTTTCTTCCACATGAAAACAATATTCACATTTTTCTACTTTTATCTACTTTGCCCTACAATTTTTATCTACCAAATTCAAATATGATATACAATCACTACAGCCACTGGGAGCATTTTTAATTAAAAATTACCATTATAAATGTCAACGTATTCTCATAATCTGTGGGTTTCGCTTGTGAAGAGAGGAAACGAGGTATATCGAGAATTGTTTTCTTGCACACACGCACGTGTGTATGAATGGGGAAAATATATTTTGCCCCTTACCCAACAATCTTCTGGGGGGGGGGGGATGAGGATATAAATATTCGACAGTATGAAATATATTTAATGTAGGGTGTCTTTTTTTGCTATGCAATTGTATCATTAGAGACTTGTGAGTTACTGCATGTATTTTCGTCTCAATCAACAGCCTTTTCGCCCCAAAAAAAACATATTGCCCGCCCCCCACCAACAATTTTCAGGGAGCGGGGGGGGTAAATGATGATGATGATACAAGAAAGTATCTGATAATTTGCCACTGTTTAATTTTTCACTTGTTAACTTGTCGCTGATCTCTTCCATTATTGATAAATTAAAGAGCAACAGCACAGGGGCAGATGGAATTAATGCACATATAATTAAGCTCTGTTGTCCGCTAATCATTCCTTATATTACTCATATTGTTAATTCTTGTCTGATAACTAATAAATTTCCAAGTGTTTGGAAGAATGCTGTAGTAGTTCCTATACCGAAGGTACCCAATCCTGTACATTACAAAGATTTACGACCGATAAGTATTCTTCCAACTTTATCTAAAGTATTAGAAAAGGTCATTGATTCCCAGTTGAGAGACTTTTTGGAACAAAATAATATCTTTCCACAATACCAATCAGGTTTTAGACCAGGATATAGCTGTACAACTGCCTTAACGGATGTTATTGATGATATTATCACAGCTTCTGATCAAGGTAAAGTGTCGGTGCTAGTTCTACTTGACTTCAGCAAAGCTTTTGATACTATAAATCACGAACTCCTGTGTTGTATACTAAATTATATTGGTCTCTCTATAGAATCGGTTTCACTTTTGGCCAATTACCTGAGTAATAGAAAACAGGTTGTGAAATTGCCTAGTGGCTGCTCTGGTTCTAGGGAAGTTTTGCGAGGAGTACCACAGGGCTCAATTTTAGGCCCCCTTTTATATATTATATATACCTCCACCTTTTACAAGCACATTTACACTTGTAATATGCATATGTATGCTGACGATACTCAACTGTATTATTCCTTTTTTGTTGGTGATCATCAACGTGCTTTGATGAATATAAATCAAGATTTGGTTAATATTTCGGATATATCCAAGAAGCACTGTCTTAAACTTAACCCAAAAAAATCAGTTTTATTGCTCTTTGGAAAACGTAAAGATTTGGTGATTTTAGAAGACAGGGTGAACTTAGATGTAGACGGGGATACCATCCCAGTTACAAAGGAAGCCCGCAATCTTGGAATAATCCTTGATAGCAGTTTGAGATTCAAGTCGCACGTATCTAATTGTTTAAAAAAAGCATATTCAAGTCTGCGACTCATCTATCCGCATAGACAATACTTGAGTATTCGTATTAAAAACTTTATTGTGTGAAACGTTAGTTCTTTCTCATTTTGTATTTGGGGGTCAAATCTATGGTCCATCGCTTACGTATGACACAGCACAAAAAATTCAAAAAATTCAAAATTCTTGCTTGAGGCTAATATTTGGTATCAGAAAATTCGAACATGTTTCGTATAAATTAACTGAATTGGGCTGGCTCTCGATGGCTAATAGGAGGAAATTGCAAAGTGCTTCATTCTTTCATAAAATTATAACTGAGAAAAAGCCTTCATATTTATACCGTAAAATTACATTTAGAGAAGACGTTCACAACCTAAATATTCGATTCAAAGGGATTATTACACTACCACCGCATAAAACGGCGCTTTTCGAACGTGGCTTTAGTTATCAAGTGTCAAAAGTATATAACATTTTCTCCCCTGAATCACAGGCGTTATCACTATCCTGCTTTAAAAAACAGTACAGCAAAACACTAATGCGTCAACAGTTTCACAGCGGTAGTTGTTGAACTCGAATCATTAGAGTTAGGTAACATGTTTTCTTCTCCCTTTATTATTATTATTTTTTTTCTTTCTTTCTTTTTTCTGGGTTTCTATGCAAGAGCAGACTTGGTCTGAATAGCGCCCCTTTCCAACGGTACAGGTATATGCGCTTTGTTTATATTAAATATATGTTTGTTTTTGATGTACCGTTGTGAAATAAAGACATCTATTATTATTATTATTATTAAATATATTTTTAAGGACACTGCCGTAAAAATAATTACTTATCAATTACAAGATAATTAGTAGTTTTAATTGTCTGGGTAATTTTAAGCATTAGAATAAGGGATCCCCAAACATATTTAGTCTGTTTAGGTCAACAATTACCATTGTAAGATGTACCAATGGGCCAGCGATTCATATTACGATTGGAGTCCACTGGAAAGAATTACCTCGAGCACTAGTGTACGAAGCCACCATACCACTCATATATAAGATGAGATGGAACGAAGAGAGCAGACAGCCAAAGGAAGCACTAACCAAACCAAGGACTTGCAACTCCAATCATACCAACCATCCCATTTGTAAGATAGGAGATTACCTGCATTCCTTACACTCAACCTACATTAAAGACATGGACAACCTCAAGCGAACTTGTAACATTAAGAATTGGTTGCAAGAAGTATTAGTGGAACACGAATACCAAGAAGAGAATGGTAGCTCATTAAACAATCACTATAGAAGCAAAAGAGCACTCGACTTCTTAGGGGAAGAATTATCATGGTGTTGTGGTGTTGCAACACAATACAAACTAGAACGAACACGAGATGGAATCACGCGTACGAAAACTAACTCAAGAATTAACGGACACATTACAAAATATTGGAAAACTATCAATAAAATTCAAAGAATACGAAAATCAACTAACAACCGCATTCACACAGATGGACGATAGGATGCACTTTATCGAAAAGGAAATATCAGAGCTTCAAGAGGGAGCAAACCACCTGTCCGACTTCATCTTACAAAACTACATCTACTCTTACGAAAACTTTAGGAGAATCATAACACAAACAATTACAACTATGGGAATCATAAATTCATGCAAACAACATCAAATACCACCTGCGATCTTACAACACGA
The DNA here is from genome assembly GCA_014611495.1 of Limonius californicus. NCBI lineage: Eukaryota > Metazoa > Arthropoda > Insecta > Coleoptera > Elateridae > Limonius > Limonius californicus. The sequence continues at coordinate 7,639 of JABXWE010009352.1, read as the reverse complement.
CATACTACTATCAGATTTATATAAACTAAGACAAACAAGAATTTTGGGTCTCTAATCAAGAATTAGCCATTCCAACAAGTGACATCTTACGTTACTATCAATTGCATTGTAAGAATTCCAATCATCTCCCTAAAACAATCGCGGAAATTATACCAGCTTATAACTACGTCATTTGCTTGGCACAACCAAACCTGCACTTTGTCCACTGCTCCAAAGTACCTGGCAGTGTCCAACCAGAACGGAAGTCCAGCACTACGGATTATTATTGGATCAGTCCTACATCAATGTCGTCCTTTTGAAGATAAACTTTGCTCTATTCTAAGATTCAGCTCAGATGATATCCACGGACCTGTAAGTGCCATTAAACTTTATCAAGGAGCCACCGTGGAAGAATTAGGAAAACATTGCCCAATGTCATGCCATCAGTCAACAGCCGTCGTCATCACCGAAGTCACTGAAGAGACATACATTATCGCTCAAGCTCCTCCAAACTGCTTCATCAAGTGTCCAGGAAAAAACATCGCTTTCTCCAACACAACCCGTATGGACCCTGGAGCTGTTAAATTGTACCTTCCTTGTAACCGTGAACTAGTTTTCGATTCCAATATTTCCATCCCTCGACGGTATCCTTGTAATCCCCAAATTCCTAGAGAAGCTACCATTACTCACACTATACCCGCAATTTGGTCCAACCTGAAATCCTTCACCATGAAACCAGACCACGATAATAATCCTCCCACTTACCACAACATCTCAGAGTGTCTAAAACATCAATGGACTTTAACCATTCTCCATATTAACCTCACCAGCGTAAAAGATTCCATCAAGGACATCAACCACTACTTCAGCCAAAAAATTTCGACTTCGGCAAGTTTCACGGACAACTATGGTTACCTTGGCCATTCTACTATCGTGGCATGGAACATTACACTATCCACCCAGACAGTATATCCTTTGTTTCGACGGGTAACACCACTAGCAGCCGCACTTGTTCCAAGTGTAGAGTGTCAGAATGGATCGGATTCATCAGCCCTTCACGAAGTCCTAATAGTCACCACATGCATAGCCGCTATTCTATTCATCTCCGTCATTATGGGATATGTGCTACACAAGACAATAAATAAGTACCTACAAGTGCCAAAAGAATAGTCAAGAAGAAGAGCAAACAACAGAAGACAACGATAGTACGTTATTCAATGTACGGAAAGAAGAATCGAGAAGAAGAAATGCGATTGACAAGAAAACAAGCAAAAACCAAAAAGAACGTGTACTGAAGGAGAGACACGCAAATATCGACCAGCCACTCAGCTTTAGAATAGAAGTGGAAAATGAAGACTTATTGACTCTTACGAAAGGAGTCCTAATGCAAGCTAGCAGGAGTAAAGACAGCCTGACGTCCACAACCTAGCTGCAAATCAGCTACGGGCCAGGGAATATTTTAAAAGCTAAGTGGGCTTGTGGGCTTTTAAACTGCACCGAGTTGCTTTGCTGTTTTGCACGAGAGATGTGCTTTGTGAATTGTCTAAATGAGACAATATGAGATTAATGATAATTGAAAGTTATTGAGAATAAGTGAGATAATATAAATAAATTAAGTTTAAAAATCTTGACAATTTGAGAAATAAAAAGGTGTGAGATATGATGTTTTGTAATTAGCACTTCATTTTGAAAATTTTGAGTCCATAAAATAGACGCTTGTGAAAAAGTAACAATTGATATTGTTCATATAATTTTGTTTAGAAAGAGTATAAAGTCAATCTTCTTTTAAAAAATTAAAATTTATTACTATATTTGAATTTTTTTATAATTACTTAAAACTTTAGGGAATCTCTCTATGTCTATTAGAAATGTTTGGGATAAAAAAAAATTAATAATTAGTATTAAATTAAATTTACCTTATAAGTAAGATTAAGTTATCTTTTTTACTTCCATGTGACTACACTGTATACCACACCAAACCAAAACCACTACGCATGCAACTGGACAGTCCACGAAAGGCTTCCCGCAGCACAAACTAAGAGGTCGCAACTAAAATGGAAATTCGCCAATCACAGGAAATCCACCTGCCATGTAAGCTGCCCTAAGAGATTCTATCATGTTCAACAACCACCATCCAATTTGCAGTAAAGAACAATCCAGCATACCTACGATTAAATATAGATGGTACAATCAACTTCAAATAATCTATCCCAAATCCATACCTAACCTATAAATTCCTTTTATCTTAATTATTTCCTATGCAAATATTCAAATATATTTTTCCATCCTCAATGATTCCTTGAAATTCCTACCAATATCCGAGGCTGGAATATCCTGCATCTATGGACAACATTGAGAATTCACATCAGCATCAACGAATTCCATATTTATCAAGACAATAAGACACCTGTAAAAGATGGATTCTGCGAAATCATCAAATATAAACCAGTAACTGAAACAATTACTTACTTCTTCTGTAACACCTGAATGGACCATCAAACAGCAGAAACGGCAGGGATAGCCTCGGCGAGTGTTTTCAACCATGAGTTACAAAGACTTGGACGGCGACTTAGAACTTTAAAACGAAGGGAACGTGGAACTTGTAATATTGTGTATTTGCCCACTTTGCAAATATTTGCAAACTGAACTAAAGTGCGTAGTGCGCGTGCGCGAGATACATAGACGGAAGTAATTCACGGACCGTTAAAGTGACTTTAAGACTCGAAAAACATTTTGTGAATAGTGAATCATAACTTTGAACACGAATAGACATTATGAATTTATTTTGTGTGGTATCGAACTGTTGAGTGTAGTTACCTAATTTTTATTAATGTGTTTAGTTTAGTTTTTAATTGTAAACCGGCTCAAGTGTATTAAACGTCAGGTCGACGTTTACCAAAAAGGGGAGTAATGTAACGAACCCAATTTCCAAAATTTTAAATTAGAAATAAGGTTATTTTACTCAGCAAAATTAAAGCACATTGGAATATTAAATTAGGCAATGTGAAATAAGTAATACGCTTCATAAGGAAAATTAAGTAATAACCAGGTCAGAGCTTATGGGTGCAAAGGGGAATTTATAAAAAAGGACACTTAAGAGGTGAGGGGATAGTAGCGACAGTCGGTGAATAGTTGGCAGTTGCGAGTGAACAATTAATAAAAGAAAGTATCCCAACCCAGCCTTGCGTCTGAGTTTATTTTTCTAAGTAGTTTTAATATAGTATTTTAGAATAAGTGTAATAGTTTGGGATTAAGTAGCAAACGAATAAAACCAAGCGTTTTATGTAAGAGTAGTTGTTTCTCTGGTGGTCCCGACGATAAGGACAAAGAGCTCCTTATCAGTTACAGCCGTAGGGGTAACATATGGTGGAGGCGCCGGATTATCAAAATTAACAGTTTAGGAACAACCTCAAAAAAATGGATATTTTGGTATCAGCCCTATTAAATGCCACAAACACTGCCCTTACCATCATCAAACACTACATAGACCTTAGTAACGATAGTTACAATAAGGTGGTAATTTTTTGTGAGGATAGTTTCAAATATGCACAAAACATGGATTCAACCATCAACTTCGAAACAGGGGGTTATACTCTAAGCGAGATAGAGGCAACATTGACCCTAAAATATTGTAACGTGTGATTTCGGACGCATAGTGTATATTAGGAGTGTTTCCCATTGCAGCGTACTGGACGACATACTTCGAGTTCGATTCAATTATTTGTCCTCATATATTGTGGTATGCGCATCGATCGCGCATTTCGATTTTCGGGTTTGAGACCGCAGCCAATTGGAACGAGAGAACGCTTTCAATTCTCGACAAGTGCAGACTTGAATTTTTAATTAAGGTCGTTACGACTGGAAGTTTTCCAATTTGTAAATTTTCAAGTGATTAGGGGAAACTTAAACACGGTAGTGTGATAGTAAGATTTTTCCCAGGGTGTAAATCCAATTTAGTGCACTTTTGAAGAGTTTTTCTTTCTACCAATTAACATCTTATGGCAAGTAAACGGCAGCCGGTAGAGTGAGGAAAAATCCGGATCCAGATCACAATTATAACTACGTGGGAGATAATTTCCAGGCTAGAAATTCCAGTGCAGAGATTGTCAGCGCAGATGGGCGTACAACGAGACCAGCTGTAAAAGAAAAATATTATAATTATCCGTGCACATATACCATTTATTTGGGATACTTAATCTGGTTTTACGTATACAAGATCTCGCTATATCGTCGATCTAGACGGGTATTCGGTGGTTTGTTTAACTTTGTAGAAGTGGAGTAACGCTTCCTTATTTTAAATCAAGCTACGCATTATTGCTTTCCCTATAAATTTAGATTCAGCTGTTACAAATTAAATCAGAGACAGTAGCGTACTGTGGTCCGTTCATTTTAAATTTGAATGTGAATTTATATACATATATATACTTGGGGTGTGTTCCTGATTTGTGGTTATGATTTTGATGTTTCATATATATACTTGTATTTGTATTGATCATTGATATTTTTTTTTTGATCATTATATTTTGGGAATTCTGTCAATTATAACTGTGTTTTATTCTGTCTTGGAAAAATAAGTTTAATATTATCAATCAAGGTAAGTTCGCATCCAGGAAGATTCCTGTTTATCCAAAGTCATCTTCAAGGAGAAAAGGGTTTTTTTTTAAACAGGTGGTGCCTAGGCTTACATCGAACCACCCTTCTTCGACTGTAGCTGGTCGAACCCTTGTCCTTGATACCTGGACCTTGCTTAGAAATTGATACTTCGCTTTTGTGTACATAAAACCACTTTTGTTGTCGCCGTCATATAACTAGGCGTCACAATATATACAGATAATCTTGCACCAAAGATACCATTTAAAAAGCTACTGCGATTTCAGCTTTAACCACAGGGAATTTTGACTTTGTGATCTCGTACAATATGGTAGATGTAGCAACATTATTAGAATAGGGCATATATTAATAGTTTCATACACACAGTGTTTTAATAATTAATACCCTTTGCAATACAAATGTTGAGAGAAGTATAATACATGGCGATCCTGCCAGTCGTGATCCAGCTGATCCTGCCAGTCGTGATCCAGCTAATCCTGCCATTTCGGGAAATTAAGATTTAATAAAATGGGATCCAGCCAATCAAAAGAAGAGTTTATTTGATAAGAAGATGCAAGAAAACGATTGATAAGAAAATCAGAACCGAAATAAGGAAGAGACGGGAAGAGCTTAGGATCCAAGAGATGACCCAGTAGAGAACGCACGAGGTGTAATAAGTATTTAGTGAAGTGAAAAATATAAAAATGGCCTCTCTATTACAGTTAAGTTAGAAAAAAATATTGCGTGTGCCTGTAGAAGAAGACTGAAGATATCAACAACCATCTTACTGACAAATAAGGACTTCATGGTAAATTTAGAATTATTCGGATTAAAAATAAGCAAGCAATAAGTTTTCAGACAAGTTAAATTGTTTTTACAAATGAGTAAAGTCGATTCATTTAGGGATATTTGTAAAGACGCTAGAGTTTTTTATAGGAATTTAGCTAAAGATAATCAAAAAAGAAGGGTAGATTTAAATGTTAATAATAGTAAGCTTGTAGAATTAGACAGTATAGAAAACGAGCTTGACAGTTTAAAAAATAATTATAATTCTGCAGCTAATGAAACACAGATCAAGGAAGTAAAAGGTTATGTTGAATCAACAAAACGAATTATTGCTGATATTCGTAAAACGTTAGGCGATAGGAAAAAAAATATACGTGAAATACAAAATACAGTTAAAATAGGAAGAACGAGTGAAAAACTTGACTTAAAAACTGCGTCTAGCTTATTGCCTTCTCTAGGCAATACAGAGTATTATGTTAAACAATTAATTGATCCTATTGAATTATATGATAGTCTTTTAGAAAGTGACGGGGAAATTATTTTACAAAATTCGTTTTGAAAACTAAACTCTCACAGAATGCTGAATTATATTTAGAAGCACAATATGCGAATAATAAAGACTTGATTAAAGATATGAAGAAAAACTTGCTAGTCAAACATTCTCCTACGGCGTTATCAATTCGATTACAAAATGCGCGCCAAAATGAAAAATCTATTGATGAATTTGGCAAAACGATTGAAGAAGTACTAGTCAATTTAACATTAGCACAATCTGATGGTAATAACGAAACAGTTAAGCAAGTATTTTGAAGAGTGCAAATGAAAAGATTGCAATAAGTTCATTCTCAAACGAAATTATTCCAAATTAAAAGACGCCGTAAGTGGCGCAAAAGATGAAGAAGTTACAAAAAACACTTCTTCACAAGTTTTTCACTTACGGGGAAAACATAATTTTTTTAAAGGTCGTTATACGATTAATAAACAAAATACTAACAGTCGGCAAAATTCTTAGCAACCAACGGTCGCAAAATTACCTAAATAACAATACTAGAAGCGGTCGTTTTAGACGTGGAAACATGAGAGGAAATAATAACAGCAGGAAATGCACACAAGGAAGTTATTACGCTAAAAATGTAGTAAATGACGATGACTCAGGTCCTTCCACTTCAAATCAAACATTTTTTCGTCCCCAACAATAGATGTACGTATAATAATTCTATAGTTTTAAGTATGAATGCGTTAAATTTTGTAAGCATAAGGTATGAGATTAACGATTTATCTTTTCTCTTAGAAACTGGAGCATCAATCAGTATAATTTTTACACCATCTTCGAAACATGATCTGTATATGGACTACAAAAGTAAAATTAAAATTAAAGGGATTTCAGGTTCAATGTACTCGAGAGGTGCAACAAATATTTCTCTAAAAATAGGTAATAATGTGTTAAGTCATGAATTTCTTGTGGTTAATGACTTTGGTAGTGACATGAATGGTATAATAGGAGCAGATTTCCTTTGCAAGTATTCAGTAGTTTTAAAATTACGAGGAATTCACATTTTCCATTTTGTTTGCGGGAAAAAAAATTTCTATGCCACTCAGGTCAAAGTATGACTATTACACAACAATTCCTCCAAGGTGCGAAGTTATTAAATATTTTCGGGTTCATTCCACCGAGGATTATGTTGTCATACCTGAATAAACCAAGGAATAAATATGGCTGACCTACCGCTCCGGTGGTCCTTAATTCTCAGTAGTCTAAAAATGAAATTTTTGTGGATAGTAATATATGGAGAGGGCTTTGAAAGGGAGTTTTTTATTTTTCGGGAAAAGTTGAGCTTAGTTACCTAATATCCGGTGTATATTCTGCAAATTATCTAAATGATTCAAGGCCTGCCGTGACGTTAGAGTTAAAGCGTCTGTTGTTTTTCCAAATTGTGCTCGATCGCCCGAACGGATTTCGAAAAAATCAACTCGGGCACGTTTCTAATATGAGGCTCCAGGTAATCGACCGATAAAATCTCGTGTGCAGATTTTCCGGTGCAAAGCGAGACACAAGCCAGGGCTAAACCTGTAACAACAGTTTATGCTTTTTAATTCTAATTTCCAACTTATTTTCAGCAACATTTTAACAAAATAACGATTTAATAGTATATTTACTAGTGCGCTGTAAATCATTTATCAGGCTAACTTCAAGCTGTCATCCTCAGTAGTCTAAAAATGAAATTTTTGTGGATAAGGGGAGTTTGTCTGCAATATCAAACAATTCGGGTATACAAGCCTAAAA
>JABXWE010009348.1:0-21042 GCA_014611495.1 Limonius californicus | reverse complement strand
GAGATTTCGAAGGAAATGTAAAAATTCCCGTTGCTAAATTAGTAGTATCATCATAATTCTAAATTAGTTTAATCGCATAAAATGGGAAATTTCTACTAGCAGAATTCTGCTTTTAAACTAGAAAATATTTAAAAATGTATTTCCTATTAATTTTTAAAAATTCTCCTTCTAAATTAAATTGTATAAATAATGCTGGTTATTTTTAAATTAGGCATATCTACATCTAAACAACTTTCGGAAATAGGAACAATGTACAAAGACAAACAGGGAGAACCCAAGGTACTCATGTGACGGCAGCAATATTTGTCAGAATTATTATCCAAAAACGAAACAGGCAACGTATACCAAAAAGATGCTACACACAGTACAACCGAAATCGGAAGAGCCAAGAACTCAAGGACAGTCTATGGCAGATGAACAATGACAAAGCCCCAAGCGCAGATAATATACCAGCGGAATTACCAATCCGGATTTTAAAAAACCGATCCACAATAGACACACTCTTTATAGTGAGACGGATCATAAAAAATGCTAGGAACATAATAGATACAGCAATTTACCAAGTATATATGGATTTCGAGCAAGCCTACCACAGTGTCAATAGAGAGACCTGTACGACGCTATGGAGGAGTTGGGAGTACCAGCCAAAGTATTTAACTAACCCCGGCGACAATGGAGAACTCCGGCATAAGGCTCACGGTTACCTTCCGTACAGACAAGAGTTTAAGACAGGGGCATAGACTAGCATACATTTTATTCAACCTGACACTACTAGAGAAGGTTATTAGAAACATGGAGACAAATCACAGAAAAAGGCTGCGAATATAATAGGTACAGCAATTTACCAAATGTATATGGATTTCAAGCAAGCCTACGACAGTGTCAATGGAAAGGCATGTAAGACGCTATGGAGGAGCTGGGAGTACCAGCCAATGTATTTAACTAACCCAGACGACAATGGAGAACTCCGTCAAAAGAATACAGCATAGGCTCACGGCTACCTTCCCTACAGACAAGAGACATAGACAGTGACATAGACTAGCACACATTTTATTCAACCTGACACTACTAGAGAAGGTTATTAGAAACATGGACATAAATTATAGAAAAAGGCTGCCAATATAATAGGTACAGCAATTTACCAAATATATGTGGATTTCAAGCAAGCCTACGACAGTGTAGATAGAGGCCTGTACGACCGACGCTATGGAGGAGCCGAAAATACCAGCCAACTTATCACAGTAACCCAGATGACAATGGAGAATTCCGGCAGAAGAATACAGAATAGGCTCACGGTTACCTTCCCTACAGACAAGAGACTAAGACAAGGAGATGGACTAGCAAAACTTTTATTCAAGCTAACACTAGCGAAGGTTATTAGAAACATGGAGACATATCATAGACGAAGGCTGGGAACATAATAGGTATAGCAATTTACCAAATATATGTGGATTTCAAGCAAGCCTACGGCAGTCTCAATAGAGAGGCCTGTACGAAGCTATGGAGGAGCCGAGAATATCAGCCAACTTATCAAAGTAACCCAGATGACAATGGAGAACTCCGGCAGAAGAATACAGAATAGGCTCACGGCTACCTTCCCTATAGACAAGAGACTAAGATAGGAAGATGGACTAGCACAACTTTTATTCAAGCTAACACTAGAGAAGGTTATTAGAAACATGGAGACAAATCATAGAAGAAGGCTGGGAACATAATAGGTATAGCAATTTACCAAATGTATGTGAATTTCAAGAAAGCCTACGACAGTGTCAATGGAGAGGCCTGTACGAAGCTATGGAGGAGCCGAGAATACCAGCCAACTGATCAAAGTAACCCAGATGACAATGGAGGACTCCGGCAGAAGAATACAGAATAGGCTCACGGCTACGTTCCTTATACACAAGAAACTAAGACAAGGAGATGGACTAGCACAACTTTTATTCAAGCTAACACTAGAGAAGGTTATTAGAAACATGGAGACAAATCATAGACGAACGCTGGGAACAGAATAGGTATAGCAATTTACCAAATGTATGTGGATTTCAAGCAAGCCTACGACAGTGTCAATGGAGAGGCCTGTACGAAGCTATGGAGGAGCCGAGAATACCAGCCAACTGATCAAAGTAACCCAGATGACAATGGAGGACTCCGGCAGAAGAATACAGAATAGGCTCACGGCTACGTTCCCTATACACAAGAAACTAAGACAAGGAGATGGACTAGCACAACTTTTATTCAAGCTAACACTAGAGAAGGTTATTAGAAACATGGAGACAAATCATAGACGAACGCTGGGAACAGAATAGGTATAGCAATTTACCAAATGTATGTGGATTTCAAGAAAGCCTACGACAGTGTCAATGGAGAGGCCTGTACGAAGCTATGGAGGAGCCGAGAATACCAGCCAACTGATCAAAGTAACCCAGATGACAATGGAGGACTCCGGCAGAAGAATACAGAATAGGCTCACGGCTACGTTCCCTATACACAAGAAACTAAGACAAGGAGATGGACTAGCACAACTTTTATTCAAGCTAACACTAGAGAAGGTTATTAGAAACATGGAGACAAATCATAGACGAACGCTGGGAACAGAATAGGTATAGCAATTTACCAAATGTATGTGGATTTCAAGAAAGCCTACGACAGTGTCAATGGAGAGGCCTGTACGAAGCTATGGAGGAGCCGAGAATACCAGCCAACTGATCAAAGTAACCCAGATGACAATGGAGGACTCCGGCAGAAGAATACAGAATAGGCTCACGGCTACGTTCCCTATACACAAGAAACTAAGACAAGGAGATGGACTAGCACAACTTTTATTCAAGCTAACACTAGAGAAGGTTATTAGAAACATGGAGACAAATCATAGACGAACGCTGGGAACAGAATAGGTATAGCAATTTACCAAATGTATGTGGATTTCAAGCAAGCCTACGGCTGTGTCAATAGAGAGGCCTGTACGAAGCTATGGAGGAGCCGAGAATACCAGCCAACTGATCAAAGTAACCCAGATGACAATGGAGAACTCCGGCAGAAGAATACAGAATAGGCTCACGGCTAGCTTCCCTATAGACAAGAGACTAAGACAAGGAGATGGACTAGCAAAACTTTTATTCAAGCTAACACTAGCGAAGGTTATTAGAAACATGGAGACAAATCATAGATGAAGGCTGGAAACATAATAGGTATAGCAATTTACCAAATATATGTGGACTTCAGGCAAGGCAAGGCTATAACAGCGTCATACCAAATCGTAGGGTACGCGGGTGACCTCAATATTATTGGAAGATTGGTACTCAGTATTAAGGAAATATTTACTAAGCTAGAGGAATAGGCGATGAAAGTGGAACTCCAGGTCAATGAATGTAAAACAAAATGTATGACCATGAAGCCGGAAGACTTGAACAAAACCTAACCATAAAAAACAATAACCTCGAAATGGTTGAACTGCAAGAGCAAACTTACTCAAACAGTGCAACAGAGAATAATGGCAGGAAATCGGCCCTACTGCGCACTATAGTAGGTAGGAGGGCTGATTTCCTAGCATCATTAAAACCACCCTAGTAAGCAAGACAGTGAAGACAACAGTCTACAAAACAATGATTAGACCGGTAGTCACATACGGCGATCAAACCTGGGCAAGGACCACGAAAACCGAGGATACACTACGGAGATTTGAGAGGAAGGTACTCAAAAGGATTTTTAAGCCGATACAAGAAAATGGTTTCTAGAGATCGAGGACAACTAAGAGCTGAAAGAAATGTATATTTCCAGATATCGTCGACTTCTCGAAATACAAAGGTTAAAATGGACTCGGCACGTAGAAAAAGTGAAAAAGGGGCGAATACCAAGTAAAATCATAAGGGCACGTTTTGAAGGACAACACACAAGCGGGAGACCGCGACACCATAACAAAAGATATTTTGAAGTAACTCTGCGTGAGAAACAGGCGCAGAGCAGGCAAAAATAGAAAAGATTGGAAGAGTAGGATTCGGGAGACTCAGGTCCAACTAGGACTGTAATGATATAAATTAGAAGATTATTAAAATTACCAATATCTGCTTTCTGCTAAAAATTTCTCAATAAAAGTGTCTACTTTAGAAGCACATTGCCACTGTCATAAATAGTCTACTAAAGTAGAAAATTCTGAATGTATTTTTTCCATCATAGTTCCGCAAAGTCATCGTAAAAATATGCACAAAATACGCAATGTTAAAAATTTGCCAGTATTGATAATAATGTAATTATAAATATCATCTAATAGTAGGATTACAGTTCGCTGAAATAAAACCATGACAGAAAACCAGACAAACCGAATTTTTCAAGGAAGAATTTTCTTGTTTAGACTTTATAACAAAATTTTCAAAATGCTGACATACGAAGCAATTTATCGCGCTGTTTTAGTATGTTTAAAAAGAAGCAAATATTTTAAACGCTACAAACAAAGATAGTGCAAATGATATAGTTGTGCTACTGATAAGTGCTTCCAAGGACGTCTCTATGACGTCAAGAATTGCTAGTAAATACTTTTTAGTGTAAACATTAATAGTATTCATTACATATGGCACAGGTTAAGGTTATCGCTCTAAATCCACTATTTATAAAAGTGTACCATAATAAGGCTGTATTTTTTAACAACTGATATTCAGTTGCGCGCATATTGAACATTACAATGTGATAGATATTTACGCAACATGTTTTCTGTTTCCTTCTGTATCTATGTTGTAAAGTTTTTATCTTTGACAATCATAATTTATCAATGTTTGCATAATTATACCTTGTTTACGGCACCGTGAATATTATAAAAATAATTGAGGTAAACGTTCATTTTGCAAGATGATATTGAATCTAAAATTAAGACATTGATAAAAATGATAAAATCTGGTTTGTACCTGTATCACCGCTTGTATGGGCAAGTAACGGACCAAAGAAAGAGAATATTCAATATTGTAATTAATTAAAGTCTATGTAAATAGAAATTTTTGAACAAGTAAAATATGTATACCTGTACAGTTAAGATTTTTAATGTAAAATAATTTTATACCACGTTAGTACAACGGCCTATGTAATTCCTTGGATGTCAGTCGAGAAATATCAAACTCGAAAACATACCTGTTTCAAAATGTTACGCAAATAAACGCACCTAATGCAAAGTATTCTAAAATTGATTTTGTAAACTGCATGTATGAATCTGTGAATTATTTTTATTACGTAAAACGCACCGTTTGATTCTGTTAATTCTTGTTTGTTTATTCTCTACAATAAAGGTATTCTAAAAGTTTATTCGTTTTATATTTAAAACAGAATAGTCTAAAAGTGGTACCTTAGGGTGGTTCTTACATGTTTTTTTTTTAATTTTGACAAAATTTCTTGGGCTACCCTCCAATTTGGTTCCATTCCATTAAAAAATGACCTGTGTGAAACTTTTGGGCTTAATCGGGTAAGGGGAACGGTGCCCCTGGGCCTTTAAAAGCAGTTTACATTTTTTACGGGCCAAACGAGCTTTTCGTCGACCCGCAACAAGATAGGTGGAAAACGGCCTACAGCTTAGCTCAGAGGAGTAGGAGAGGTTCACGGCAACCGCTTACGGGAGGTAAATCTTCCTAATTGTGTACAGGGTAGGTCAAAATTAACGGGCGCCACCTTCCAAATCACAGCTGAAATCACCTTCCCGGAATCGGAATCGGACTCACCTTTATTGTGTCTCCTCCTGTTTATAAAGTTTACAACGTTCATGCACACACAAATACAAAATACTCACCAATAAAAGATGTAATAAATTTCAAAACACAAATAATTAAACTATTGTAAATGACACAATACAAGAATGACAGCAAATGGTGATATTATAGTTCAATACTACAAACGATTAATTGAACGTTCAAGAAAAGGAACTCGCCACCCCTGGCGTACGGCATTTAAATTCTCCAAACAATCTACGTGGCCAGTGGCGTCGGAGTTTACAAGAATAACACAATTATATAATTATGTTTTACAACTGGTAGGAAAGGAAAATGACAACTGACGACTGAAGGTCGTTTTTCGCATTAAAAAAATGGTTGAATCCCTTGAATTTTGAAAGTTAAAGGCGTAAGAGGTTTTTTCACAACACAAAAACTATTTCTTTTACCTTGGCTTTGTGTGAATGGAGTAGAGAGAGGTAGGCACAATTTTGGGGTGTTTTCAAGATGCAGGAAAAATCTGCAGGGCACAGTCTAGGGTGTTTTCTGGTTCGGAAAAAAAGGTAGACAATGTTCGAGAAAATTTCGAGACGAAATTTTCACTGCACAACCTTCCTAGTTCGTCGCAGTAACGGCACATGTACAGGAACAAGAACTGGGCTCGATAATAATCCGCCAAAGGCGATCGGCAAAATCGCAATGAATTGCCTTTCCAGGGATACAATTCCAGCGTGTTTCTTTAAATTCGACCCTTGTCGATACTTTTGTTCACCCCACAGTAAAAACAGAGATACGAAACTACACGCGATGGATATCTATCGAAAACCCAAGCCGCCCCTGCAGTACTTGATTTATTAACGGTCCCTGCAGATGGAATTGGTATACCGGAGTCGAGCGAAGGTGGAAGACCGACTCTTTTTTTTCTTAATTTATTTACGGCCCCCGAATATGGTATTTGGGTGACCGAGCCGAACGAATAACTAATGCAGCGCGAACCTGCGTTGCCCCAAAAGAGTACACCACATTACGAAATATGGTGAATTAATTCTGGAACGATTTGAGACGTAGATTCGCAGAAAGCGCCCAGGGTCAGGCGAAGACAAAACATTAATCGGCAATTTCAGCCTACAAAGGGAACTTTCAAAGGCTTTGCAAAAGTGGCCTCCTATAACTTAATCTTTAAAAAAATAACGAAAACTGTAATCAACATAGGAACGGCAATTAAAATAAAGTTTTGATTCCTATGGAGCGGCAATTAAAGTATGTCTTCAATCCTATGTTAAAGCGTTAGTTTTCGACGCAGCAGCATCAAACACGGGCACTTTTAAAGGTGCGTGTGTTTTGATTAAAAACTCTTTGAAAAAAGACCTCTTGTATTTAGCTTGTAGGCATCACATATACGAAATTATTCTTAGAAGCGTTTTTGAGGAAAAGTTAGGTAAAACTACAGATCCAACTGTACCAATATTAAAAATGTTTCAAAATGCATGGTCTGGAATCGATGTTAATAAATTCCAAGCTCGAATCGGGCACGAAAAGGCCAAGAAACACTTGGATCAAGTTGAGGTATCTCCAATCCTCGATTTTGTTCGAGATACTTTGAAAGAACAACTGCGATCTTTCTTGGGGAAGCACCATCTCGTGGAGTATCTTTCCGTGCTCCAGAGGCTATCCATCATGCAAGGTGAATGACGAAAGCTATTTATTGCTTGAAAATGTTTATATTCCGTGATGAATTTGAATTGTCACCACAAGAAGAGAACGCAATTTCTGATATTTGTATTTTCCTTGTCAGTGTGTACGTCGAAGCGTGGTTTTGTGCTCCTTCTGCAGCCAAAGCCCCGTATTTGTATTTCAGGGTTCTTCCGAAGCGTCATAAATATCAGGTTATTGATCCTGATATGTTTCGTGTGGCTTTACAAAAACTGAAAAGTCATTTATGGTGCCTGTCTCCTGAATCTGTCGCCTTGGCATTTTTTAATCCTAGTTTGTCTTCTGAATAAAAAATGAAAATGATTAACGCATTGAATCGTAAGACAGAAGCATCAAAAGAAAATATTAAAAGGGTTGAAGTAGGAATTGATTAAATCCCGGAAATGATCAACAATGAGATTCTTTGTGTCCGGTAAAACCAGACAATTTTTTACCAGGTTTGACCTGAGTTATGAGTTCTTGAAGATAGATCCTTCACAGTGGCAAGAAAATGAAGATTTCGTCATCGCTGTACTGCTGGTGAATAAACTGAAAGTTGTGAACGATCCGGCTGAAAGAGGCATCAAGCTCATGGAGGATTACAATGATTTATTAACAAAAAACGAGAAACAGAAGCAGTGTGTGCTTAAGGTTGTATCTGAGTATCGCCATAAATTTCCAGGGCATAAAGAAGAGACTTTATCCAAGAATAAGGATTTTTAAAGCACAAAGTAATTTTCTCGTCATATTTGTCTAACAAACTTTGTACATAATAGTGTTATAAATTGTATTATTAAAGGTAACAGCAAGAATATTAATAACTAAGTTGAAAATAATAAACTCATTGATTAATCAACTACTTCAGTACTATATTTTTTTAGATAAAAAAACAAATTCGGATTTTTATATGATTTTTCCTTTTTTTTTTCAAATGTAGGGACAAAGGGGCCCGCCTTCACCTTATCCTATTTAGCCTAAATTTCCTACAGCTCATTTTTTCGTGGAATGAGACCAAACTGTGGGGTAGCACCAGAAAAAAAAACAAACTTGAAAAATAAGAGACACCTACTAGCTAGCAAGAAGTAAAAGGTAAGAAAATAAAAGCTTTTTTAACACTTTAGTTCACAAGAAAATATTTACACTTTCTTATACAGAGCGCATATTATCAAAACGATTACCTAAGCTAACATACTTTGTGAATATTATAATTACAGCGCTAACAATGAACCAAAGTAAAAGGAAGCTGAATAATCAAAACAGCGCTTCACATAAATTACAACAAACGGTACCCAGCAGGGTTCATAAGCTTGTTTAACAGCAGTAAAGTGGAACCAAACTTTAACAAGTAAATGTTTAAATCCCCATTTAACTTTTTTGGCAATGGTAGGAAAATATGGCGATGCAATTTCTTATTGAAACCGGGTATAATTATAGTATATATTATAAAATGTTATAATAAAAGTATCTAGGTAAGATTAAATTAAAACTACCGGATGACCGACCATCTATTCCCTGAATATTGTTAAATATCTTAACATTATAATGAGTGCTGTTGTCTACTAACGACGTAGGTAAACATGTTAAATTTTTTTGCAATATGAATCATTTGTTTTCGAAAATGTGCTAATTTGCTTATTGTTCTGGGTAAATTCAGTCCTAATTTTGACCAGTCGCAGTTACAGCATGGCTTTCTGGAGACCTTTCGAAATCGACGATAATAATCAAGTTGTGGAAATTGCAAACAGTGACACCGACGAAGACATAGACGGTGTAAATAGTAGTTGTGAAAGTGAAAATATCAATTTAAGCATTTCTGGTTGTATAACATACGAGGCTTGTTCAACTGAAACCCATCTTTGAACAACTTAGCCTTGCAAACAAATGCAATAAGTCAAATTACGTTTGTTAATGTTAGTAGTGTCTGTAAACAACACATTAGTAAGTCTCTGGCATTTGAATTTGATTCTGACTTTTAAAACTTCAATTTTGAAATGGCGTTTGTGGTTGAAAATCCGTCCAAGTTTGATCAGCTTGCGGCCATACAATTTTTATGCACTGAGGGTGTGTAGCCATTGCATATTCATACGCGAATACGAGCAGTGTATGGAAATGCATGCATTGCTTATCCAACTGTGAAGTAATGAAACCGAAAATTTAAGAATGGAAAAGAGGGGACTCCGCCTGCTACATGGATGAGATGAATTGAGTAGCTGTGTCTTTGTCGTTGCCGGTCGCATGCTCGTAAAACATGAAACGCAGAATGGAAAATTCGTTTCAAACAGTCTCCGGGTGGAAATCCACACTTCCAAGAATGGAAGGGGCCCCATAGGATATGGAGGGGGCAATTCTGCGTCTGTGAAGGGTAATGCCAAAAATTTTAACATTAAGAAGCCCGATCGACCTCAAAGAAGCAGAACACAACGGAAAAACTAGAAAATGAATATAGGAACTTGCAATATACAAGGACTAGCAACAAAAACACAAGAAGTATTTGCCGAGATAAAAGAAATGAACATTGGCATAACTGCTTTGATAGAAACAAAAAAGAAAGGAACGGAAATAGAGGAAGTAGGACAGTACTTACATATGTGGAGCGGAGTCTCAAAAGACCAGAAAGGAAACAAGGGAGTTTCTATGGTTATTAAGAAGAAACACAGAAAACAAATAAAAAATTGGGAAACAGTAGACGAGAGGATGATCAAAGTTAACCTCGATAGTTGTAGATATAGAATGACAATATTAGGAATATACGCACCTAACGAAGACGACAACCCCACGAACAAAGGCCAATTCTACAGTCAAATACACGATATCATAAATGAATGTGGAACATGAAGAGAAGTTCTGCTACCGCTACTACAACGCGTTGGTAGGGTGCACGGTAAATGACAAGGTCGTAGGACAATTTGGTGATACCAGAAGAAACAGTAATGGAGAAAGGCTTATAGGTTTTTGTGAAAGTAACAACTTAAAAATCCAAAATGATTTTTATAAGAACAAGGAAATACATACATATACTTTTGAGGAACACACACGACAACGAAGAACAATAATTGATTACGTTATAACTCGACAAAACTCTAGTGGTAGAGTTCAAGATGGTAGAGTTTATAGAGGCCCGACATGTGGAACGAATCATTCATACAACAAGCCAGATACAACTTACAGAGCCTACAACAAATTAGCGTTCAATATTTATATCAATATAGATTAGACCAAAATCTTCACGAAAACATCAAACACAGAGTTGTATGAAAATCTAAGAGCAGGCATACAACAAGCCGCAAAACAAGCCTTAGGAGAATATGTTAGAGAAAAGCCAAGAAATTATTGGATAAACGAGGACTTAATGGAGGAAATATGTTACAAAAAAGGATTTTACATAAAATAGGTTAACACCAAAGTAGACGAAGACAAAAATGCCTATAAGATCCAACAAACCACAGTAAAACAGTTAATAAAAACTACGAAACAACAAACGTGGGAAAAAAGTGTAGAGAAGTAGAAATGTATACATAAGAGGAAGGAGAACAACAGAGATATGGAAATTTATAAGGAATGTAAAATCGACACATCAAGAAAAAACAAGAATACAAAATATTCCTGCCGAAACATGGAAGCAAAACTATCAAAAACAACTTACAGAGACAAGAGCCATATTCCAAGAAATCACACTGCGAGAAGAAAGAGCGGCTGATATTAATTACATGGAAATACAAGAAGATACAAAACTATTAAAGAAATGAAAAATGGGAAGTCGCCCGGTCCAGGGGAATCCCCAGTGAATTGATAAAAAATGTAACATCGAAATCATATAAGATGAAAACAAAACTTATGAATAGGTGTATACATGAGGGAAATGTACCAAAAGAATGGAAAACTGGATATATATCTCCAATACATAAGAAAGGAAAGAGAGACACCTGCGACAACTATCGAGAAATAGCAGTGACAAGTACTTTTAGCAAAATATATGGACGAATTGTCCGAGACTTAATTGAACAACAATATCAAACTGAAGAATCGGAAGAACAAAGCGGATTTAGGGCAGGTAGATCATGTCTTGATAACCTGTTTTGTCTAACGCAAATAGTGCAGAAAAAACTGGCAACCGGCAGAGAGCTACATCTGGTATTTCTCGACATATCTAAAGCTTACGATAACGCACCTCTAATGAAACTGTGGAATGTATTGGAAAAGAGCAGCATCAACACTATGTTAGTCAGGGCTGTGAAAAACCTGCATGATAATCAAACAGCGAGAGTGAAGGTAGGAGCAGACTTGACAACAGAATTTAATGTTACGAAAGGGTTAAGGCAGGGTTGCTACATTTCGCCGACGTTTTTTAAGATATACATAAAAGCTCTCAATTTATGGAAAAGTAAATGTATGGGAATGGGAATACCACTGGACGAGGAGACTACACTATACACGTTACAATTTGCCGATGATCAGATTATTATGGCGCAAGAAATAGAGGATATTGAATATATGACAAGAAAACCTATAGAAGAATATGATAAATAGGGGCTTAAAATCAATGTAGATAAATCAGAATATTTAAGTATAGGATACGAACAAGACGCTTTAACCTTAGAAACAGGCGAAATTATACCGGCATGTGAAGAGTACAAGTATTTGGGGGCAACGGTAGGAAAACAAGGGCTATATAACACGGAAGTAAAAGAGAGAATAAAGCAAGATCGAAAAGTAATAGGAGCCCTAAACGGTATACTTTGAGATGCAGATATTAGCAAAAAAAAATAAAAACAAATATATGCAACTATGGTCCAAAGCGTGACATTATATGGATCCGAAATTTGGCAACTCACAGAACAACATTTAAATCAACTAAAAGTTATGGAAATGGACTATTGGAGAAGATTGTAACGAAGTTCTTGGGGACAACGCATTTTTAAATTTATATAGGAAATTTTCGCGTTGTTAGTTCATCGTAGGAGCGCACGCGGCGCTGCAAGTGGAGTTTAGCGAGGCGTTCCCCACTACCCGCGACCCGAGGAGCGAAGAGACCGAACCAGATCAGATGGAAAACGGGTACAAAAGGAGCTCGCCGAGGAAAAATCATTAACTTTTGAGTCCAGATCAGAAGGAAGTAGTCGAGCTTAGAAAACCTCTCCTGACCTGAACTTGTACTCCGAATCTTGTACCAAAATACAATTTACCGCAAACCTGACAATCCTGCCTAAAGTCCTGAGAAGTGCTGTCTTAATCTGGTGCAAACCGCATTCTGACAACAATTACTTTTCCCTGTGCTCTTGGCCTAATTTGGGATTGCAATACCGAATTTTGCTAAACGCAATCCCAGTTTAAATGACCCGTACACTGAATTAATCTGGTGCGAACCGCATTCTGGAGGTGTATTAGGTATCCTGTAAATAAATCCCGAGTTTTGCTAAACGCAATCAAAGTTTAAATAACCCATACACTGAATTAATCTGGTGCGAACCGCATTCTGGAGGTGTATTATCCTGTAAATAAATCCCGAGTTTTGCTAAACGCAATCCCAGTTTAAATAAACCTGTACACTTAAATCCCGAGTTTTGCTAAACGGAATCCCCGTTTAAATACACCCGTACACTGAATTAATCTGGGCAAACCGCATTTTTCCAGTGTTTCCTATCCCGTAAATAGTCCCGAATAATTAAAGCAAATTCACGTATTTCACCTTAGCTAGCGAAACCCCAGCGAATGAAATTACTGCGGACCTGCATTTGAATTCTAATTTAGCCGCATTTAAAACCACCGATAAAACATACCGAACTACGACCGCTTGAAATTCACAAGCTTGATTCAACGCACCCGAACTAACTTTTAGTAACGACACCGTAGATTCCAGTCTGATATATCCTGTGTATTAATAACATATTTGATTTCTAATTTAGCAAGCTGTTAACCTCACATTCCGAGCTCCGCGTGCAGGCCAAGTACAGCAACGATCCGTCTCGTGTGCAGTGGACTGAATTACCGACATTCCAGGACCGGACTACGGAATAATTAATTTCATTCTGAATATTCAGTTTAATTTTCTTGTGTATTTATTTAACTCCGAACTTAGAAGTTTTAGTTGCACGTGTTGTTGGAATAATCAAATACTTTAATTAAGGTAGAATTGTACAGTATAGGAATAAACATTATAAACTTTTAACAAACTTTATATCCAGCGAACCCTGGGCTATGAGCTTGCCCGGCACGTCTACGAGTATTACAATAGTAAGGATGGCCCTTCAATGATTATTTTGCGTACAGATTCTGATAAATCGGGTGACAAGTGTTTGGAGACAATTGTTTAAATCTGAGACAAACAATAATTTCTGGGATTATTTCTGTTATTTAGAGGATTTCATTTGGTTGTAAATATGTATTTTGGTGAACATTTTATTTGCTCTCAATTAAAATAAACTAATTTAAAATTTCCCTGAGTAAGACTATTGCTTATAGTGTTTTGCATAGAAACAAGGTTAGTTAGTTTATAAAAAATAAAAGTAACTTTTAAGATTGCTTTATAAATATCCTTACAGGCACAAGAAAAATCCTACAAATACTACATAAAACATCTTCAAAAGAACAATATTACAATTAATATAACAGAAGCTTCAAAATAATCATACCTATGAATTATAAAACTATCCTATTAGTTAAACTTTACATTTGCAAATTATAAATTTTGTAATCAAACGGTGTATTTCACTCCTGTATGAGTTCTCATATGCCTCTGCAAACTCTTCTTGTTTATACTTTCAAAGTCACACACATTGCATTTGAATGGTTTCTCTCCTGTATGAATGCTCATATGCATTTTCAAGTTCTTCTTGTGTGCACCTTTGTAGTCACACATATTGCATTTGAAGGGTTTCTCTCCTGTATGAGTTCTCATATGCATTTGCAAGTTATTCTTACGTGCACTTTCAAAGTCACATAAATTACACTTGAATGGTTTCTCTCCTGTATGAGTGTTCATATGCATTTTCAAGCTCTTCTGGTGTGCACTTTTGTAGTCACATATATTGCACTTGCAGGGTTTTTCTCCTGTATGAGTTCTGATATGCAATCGTAAGCTATTCTTTTCTGCACATACAAAGTCACACAGATTGCATTTGAATGGTTTCTCTCCTGTATGAGTGCTCATATGCCTTTGCAAGTGAATCTTCTGTGCACTTTCGTAGTCACATATATTGCACTTGAAGGGTTTTTCTCCTGTATGAATGCTCATATGCATTTTCAGGCTCTTCTTGTGTGCACCTTTGTAGTCACATATATTGCATTTGAAGGGTTTCTCTCCTGTATGAGTTCTCATATGCATTTGCAAGTTATTCTTGCGTGCACTTTCAAAGTCACATAAATTACAGTTGAATGGTTTCTCTCCTGTATGAGTCCTCATATGCATTTTTAAGCTCTTCTTGTTTGCACTTTCAAAGTCGCATATATTGCACTTGAAGGGTTTCTCTCCTGTATGAATGCTCATATGCATTTTCAAACTCTTCTTGTGTGCACCTTTGTAGTCACATATATTGCACTTGAAGGGTTTCTCTCCTGTATGAGTTCTCATATGCAATCGTAAGCTATTCTTTTGTGCACTTACAAAGTCACACACATTGCATTTGAATGGTTTCTCTCCTGTATGAGTGCTCATATGCCTTTGCAAGTGAATCTTCTGTGCACTTTCGTAGTCACATATATTGCACTTGAAGGGTTTCTGTCCTGTATGAATGCTTATATGCCTTTGCAAGTGAATTTTCTGTGCACTTTCGTAGTCACATATATTGCACTTGAAGGGTTTCTCTCCTGTATGAGTTTTCATATGCAATCGTAAGCTATTCTTTCGTGCGCTTACAAAGTCACAGACATTGCATTTGAATGGTTTCTCTCCTGTATGAATGCTCATATGCCTTTGCAAGTGAATCTTCTGTGCACTTTCGTATTCACATATATTGCACTTGAAGGGTTTCTCTCCTGTATGAGTTCTCATATGCAATCGCAAGCTACTTTTACGTGCACTTTCATGATCACAGATACTGCACTTGATGGGTTTCTTTCCTGTATGAATGCTCATATGCCTTTGCAAGTGAATCTTCAGCACACTTTCGTAGTCACATACATTGCATTTATATAACTTTTCCCCAGTATGAGTTTTAACACTTTGTTGCATGATACACTTCAATAGAGGATCTATTATTACATGATTTTCATTGTTAATAGGTATTTCAGTTTTTATATCTAATTCTTCATGTAATGATTCCAGTTTGATGGAGCTATCCATATCATTTTTAGCAGCACGCTTTCGATCAAATGCTTCTGAAGGCAATTCTAATGTTAGAAAGTCTTCCTGTTTTACTGTAACATATGTACATGTTTATATGTGAGTTACTAAATGTTATACAAAAAACTATACTAGCACAAAATCATTCTAAATAGACTCCCAAATCTTCTGTTCTAAATAAATATCTATTAAGAAATAATTAAGTTTTTCTGCAATCATTAAACTACTAATATTTGGGAAATTTTAATGGAAGTTTTCATATTATTGCAGTTGCTTTAAATCACATTGGCATGGATTGTAGAAATACCGAAACTTTCTTATAACAGCTTTTTGAAATCATTTACTTGCTTGTACTATATCACTTAGAATTGATTTTAGGTGTATAATGCAAAGTTACCGTTCGTTTCCAACACATTCTGAGATAATTTTTCTGTGATTTTGGTTTGATGCCAGATATTGCATGTAGAATTGGTAAAATTTGGCAGCGAAGTTACACTGGTAATATTAGATTTTACATCTTCAATCACATCGGATACTGTATCCATGTTGTTATGTACACGTTTTTCTGTAGCAAACAAGTGTTCCTTTTCCTTATCTGCCTGTTTATAATCTGAGGGCAGTAGGTGAATAAACAACTGAAATGTACTGAAATATAAGTAAGTATAGAAAGTCAATATAGGAATATTACTCACCTTTCTTGTGGAAAAGGGTAATAGAAAAAATGTTATCAGCTTTAGTAAAATCAAATATTTTTAGCAACACTGATATCTAGTACAATTGTGATGTTTGTCAAAATATAAGGTTATGTAATTTGCGAGGTTAGTGGTCATTTGAACTACTGTCGATCCATATAAAAGATGTTTCCCTTTTAAATAAACCTATTATCATTTTGTCGTACCCTTTTTTTAAGATGGCTTGGATAAATTTATAAAACAAATCCCTCGAAATTTATTTAACTTCATGCAAGCAAATAACAGTGACGGTGATTTTGGAATGGCCCAACTTCCGGAGATGTATTTTATTCCTTTGGCTTTCCCCAAACCTGTACTCATTTGATTGAATTTATTTGCCCATTTTCCTAACTCACATTTTTAAAAACATTACGTGTTGGACAAAATGGCTCTGTTTTTGTGTTTTGCCTCAATATCATAATGAAGACGAACAAGAAGTTAAAGTTGTTAGAGTCAAGTCAGCTTGGAGAAGCAGGGCAGTTGGTTATAGATTTTATTCAGATATATAAATAAAAATGATTTGAGTATATTTTTAACAAGGATACAACCAGATGTAGAAGCTAACATAGAAACGGGTTTCAGAAGACATGGATTTATGATTGATAATATTAATCAGAAATAATAATAATTAGTAAGAATAATTTTAATGCTAGAAACACAAAATATAGATTTAATAGTGTGATTTGAACTCTAGTAGTAAACGTACTCCTCTTCGTGGAGGTAGCTATGTTGAATTACCTCAATATTATAAAAATAAAAATGTTATATTAATATAAAAAATGTAAAAAAATACAAATTTAACCGCTTAAAACAAGAAAATCTTATATGCTTTGAATATGCTCTGGAAAGTATACTAAATCCAGTAGGTAAATATTAATACAGGAGGACCTCCTCAATATGATATTACCAAATATGAAATATTAAACATTGAATACCCAGTAAATATATTAGAAGAGAGTATTCAAAAGGATGAAGAACTTTCAAATATCGCGATAAATATTTATCAAATTGTAAAATAGGAGGAATGACACTGTAGTAACTAGTAACTATAGTTTCAAATTGAAATCTTGCCGCTGGGCGCGAGTTTGTCAGGTTGGTACGAGCGCGCCGGAAGAAAAAGAAGATGGCGAGCAACCCGTTCATGTATCGCATGTAAATCTATTGCACAGTTTTTGTTAAATAAAGTTATGAAAACCATCCTGTATTATTTATTGCCACAATACATATAGAATTGAATTTCCATATCCAAGTCAAAATTATAAAAATAAAAAGTGTGTTAGGGTCGGTTTTTGGATGACCGTTTGAACTCGAGTTCTTACAAACTAAGTTCAGAAAATGATCGTCGATTAGCATTGAACGCGTTTTTCAATATGATGAGTTACTTCGTTCAACTGAACTCAGTTGTTTTTTATAGAGTTTTTGTTGCAATTGCTGTGATTTAAAATTAACAAACAAAATTACTAGTAAACGTATCCCCAATTTTTCTATTTCAGAAGAAGAATTGTTGGTAAGTATAAATTTGAATTTATTCATTAAAAAAGTTGTAAACAACCATAAAGTCCATACCATATTACATGGAGCGATTTTTCAATGCAATCGGTTGCAGCTGTTGGTTGCGGCAACTAACTGCTTCCTGTAATGCACAAATTGCTCATGCAACTTAGCGCCGCAACCGATTTTGTCGTATAGAACCTGTTCTAATTTCCATGCGATTTTTTCGTGCAATGTTGCCAACCGCACGAAACTAAGCAATTCACCGAAGTTATGTATACGTAATAATACTAACAGTAACTGTTTAGCACAGAACACTTTTATTTAGTTGTGATCCGAGTTCTGTTTGTTTCTTTCGTTGACCTGTTTTGTATGTTGGAGCTTGTAAGGCTTAATAATTTTTGTTTAATTATAAAAAAAACAATGGATAGTAGTAATTACAATCAAGCCGACGAAGAAATGAATGAGGATTTAGTTTGGACTAAAGCTAACCTGAATGTTTTTATTCAATAATATGAAAAATAACAACCAAATGGCCAACCAAGGTCTCACCTATGTTATGATGTTGTTGGAGGGAACAGGATCAGTATCTCAAAACACAACCATGCTTAAGAGAGGCTGGTTACGAAGTGTCGTCCAGCACTGCCTTTATTAACAACATGCTACATGTAACGCCATCTAGGGCGATGTCAAGAAATTACATTTCAAATATCCCAACATCTCCCTTTTTCCATTACAAAGGGTACACAACAAGTTATACATTATAAACTTAATTTAATACACTGTATCATAATAATCAATGTCACAAACTTCTGAAAAGAAACAAAAATTAAAACTGATTACATTTATTTTTTAGAAAATAAAAACTAATTATAAGTCAAGTTTATTTGGTGGTTTTATAGACCTACCACTCCTAGATACTTTTTGAATTGGAAGATTCCTGTTTTCTATCTTAGGTTCTAAGCTTACATTCTCATAATTAGGAACAACAATATTATTATAAGGAATAACATTTTCAATATCTGGTAGCACATTATTATAGCTATTAACATAATCTCCTGGTAATTCATAATTATTACATACATTATTGTTGGTCAAAATTTTATCATTATTAAATTTAACCTTAACTAAGTGTCTGCGATTTCTGGTTACTTTGTTACCTGTCTTAAATATTTGAACAACATATGATCTTACATAACCTTTCCTAAAACCAAGTATTTTACCTTTTAACCACTTATCTTTTCCTTTCACAAAATTTTGAATCATTACGATATCCCCTATTTTTAACTTCTCTAAATTTTTTGCATTCTTATTGTAATATTCTACTGCCCTGTTCTGTCTTTTCTTAAATTCGATTTTTACCTGATTAAAATTTGTAAATTTTGGTTCCAGTAATTTTTTATTAATTGGTAAATGTGTTCTTAGTCGTCTATTAAATAATAATTGTGCTGGACTAGGTATATTACAGGAAATTGGTGTGTTCATTAAATCTAGTAATACCATGTTTATATCATTTCCGTCCATTTCTGCCTTCAAAATGGTTCTTTTTACTGTACCTATAGCATTTTCTACTTGACCATTTGACTGAGGAAAGTGGGGACTGGAAGTACGATGGGTGAAATCCCATTTTTTAGCAAATTCTGCAAATTCGTGAGAATTAAATGGTGGGCCATTATCAGAAATTACGATTTCTGGTATCCCATGCCTACAAAATATTTCTCTTAAAACTGAACTTACTCTAGCAAAATTGTTTGTAGGGATTTCTTTGACTTCTACAAATTTTGAAAAATAATCTACTGCTAATAAATATTTTGCATTGTTCGTATCAAAAATATCTACGCCTATTTTTTCCCAAACCCTACCTGGAATTTTGTGTGGTAGTAAAGGTTCTTTTTGATTAAGATTCCTAAACGATAGGCAAATTTCACAGGAGTCCACTAAATTGTTAATATCATTATTAAGGCTTGGCCAATAAAAAATTTCTCTGGCTCGTAATTTAGTCTTTTCTCTTCCCAAGTGAGTTCGATGCAACAAATTAAGCATTTCTCGTCTCATGGATTGCGGAACCACGATTTTTTCCCCTTTAAATATTAAATTGTTGACTACCGTTAATTCGTCTCGTATTGACCAATAGGGTGTCAACTCTTTACTGATTTGATTTTTATTTTCCGGAAAACCCATTTTAATTACATCAATTAATTTAACTAATTGTATGTCTTTTAGTGTTTCATTTCTAAATTGATTAAATTTTTCATCAGATATTGGCAATGTATCAATAACCATGCATAACTGATATTCTAGTTGATTAAATTTTTCCTCAAATTCACAATCAATATCCGGTATAAATGCTCTGGATAAAGTATCGGCTAACAGCAATTCTTTACCTTTTTTGTATATTAAATCAAAAGAATATGGCTGAAGTAACATTAACATTCTTTGAAGACGTGCTGGGGCTGACAAAAGTGGTTTTTTATATATTGCCATTAATGGTTTATGATCATTTTCTATAGTTACATCAGTACGACCGTATATAAACTGATGGAACTTGGTACATGCAAAAACAATAGCTAACATCTCTTTTTCAATCTGTGCGTACCGTTTTTGAGTATCTGTAAATGCCTTTGACGCATACGCCACTGGTTTCTCGTTTTGAAGCAAAACTGCTCCACATCCTTCACTTGAAGCATCACATGATATCGTTATTGGGTCATTAATTGAAAAAAAATTTAAGATGGGTGCATTTATTAATGCTTCTTTTAATTTACTGAAAGCTATTTCATGCTGTCTTTCCCAATGAAATAAAACTTCATTTTTTAACAATTCTCTCAGAGGTGCTGTTACATCAGAGTAACTTTGTATGTATTTGTTTAAATAATTAACAAGCCCTAAAAAACGTTCTACGCCTTTTTTATCATTAGGCCTAGCCATTTTATTTATAGCTTGTATTTTCTCTTCATCTATTTCTAAACCTTTTTCACTAATTATGTGACCCATATATTTAACTTTATTTACTGCAAATTTACATTTATTTTTATTATACTTAATACCATGCTCCCTAGCCAATTTCAAAACCTTTTCAACCCGTTCGTTGTGCTCTTCTAAATTTTTCCCATAAATCAGAATATCATCAATGTAAGTGTCAATTCCTATGTGACCTTCAAATACC
>JABXWE010009347.1:0-44659 GCA_014611495.1 Limonius californicus | reverse complement strand
TTCTTGCCTTGTCTATCCTTATTCTTATTTCGACAGAGCTATCGTTGTTCGCAGTTACGCATGTTCCCAGATAATTATATTTGTTTACATTGTCCATGTCTCCACTCTATAATAAAGTACAGACAGTACGTAACATCTCATGAGTCTTTCAGGTCTAGACTTAAGTCTCGTCCACATATCACTTTTTTCATTTCGTGAATGTACTTCTTGCCTTGTCTATCCTTATTCTTATTTCGACAGAGCTATCGTTGTTCGCAGTTACGTATGTTCCCAGATAATTATATTTGTTTACTCTCACCACTATATGATCATGCATATATAAGTTTCCGATGGTTTGCGTTGATTTTGTTATTAACATGAACTTTGTTCTATTTATATTTAGTGATAGTCCTAATTCTTCGCTTATTTCTACTATTTTGTTTAGTAAAGTTTGTAAGTCCTTAAGAGTGTCTGCCAAGAGAACCGTGTCATCAGCATATATTAGGTTATTCACTGGTATGCCATTTGTTTTGATACCAATATTAATATACTGCTCTTCTAGTGTTTCTAATGCTTCACGCATTGTCTTCTTGGTAAACATTAAATAGGGTCGGCGATAGGACGCGTTCTTGTCTCACACCCCTTTCTATCTCTATTTCTTTACATGTATCTTGGTCTATTCGTATATTGGCTTTCTGATTATAGTACAATCTTGATATTATTCTTATATCTCTGTGATCCAATTTTTTTCTTTTAATAGCCTCGTCAAATGGCAATGTCTGACTTTATCAAATGCTTTATTGTAGTCTATAAAGCAATGTAAACTTCTTGGTTTATATCCAGACACCTTTGTGATATTCCATTTAATGCAAAGAGCGCTTCGCTAGTGCCCAAACCATTCCTGAATCCGAACTGATTTTCACTTATATCCTGTTCCAGTTTCTCATATATTCTTTTATGTATTTTTAAAAAGAATTTCGATTATGACTCATCAAACTTATTGTACGGTAGTCAATTTCTGGCATTTGCTTTCCTAGGAAATGTCACAAAAGTTGACAGCAGCCATTGGTCAGGTATTATTCAGCTAGAATATATTTCGTTGTACAGGTCTACTAATATACGTATCTGATCTTCTTCTATAAGTTTGAGAGCTTCAGCAGGTAATTCATCTGGTCCAACTGTTTTTCCAATTTTGATTGTTCTTATGGCCTATAAAACTTCTTATTTCGTTATATTTGGTCCTTCATCTCTTTGCGTGTTCTTAATGTTGTTGTTTTCTTTTCTTTTGTCTTGTTACGCTATTTCGCGCATCATTGAAATAAGGGCGGTGAAAATCATTTTGAGTAGGAGAGTCTTGGTCGAGCTGCTTCGAAAGAGTGTCGTACGCCGCTCGTAACTGTTAAATTAAATTTTCCGTTTACGTGTCCTCGAATTTCACATTCGTGGTGATTTAGAATCGCGGCATTCTAGCCGGATATAACGAATGCGGAATCTGTGAGTGCCGTTTTGGGGCTACTAGTGTTAAGAAACTTGTGGCTCGTGGAATCGAGTTTTTTGTGAGTTAGATTGTGTAATCTCGAAGCCCTGAGGCGTCATATTCTCCGTGTGGAGGCTTTACATTGGGGATTACGTTACTACAGTAGCCGCGTACGTCGAAAGGTTCGAAGTCAGAGCTACCGCTAATATCTTGTTATCCATTTCCAAATTCTGAAGTGAATGGTATCACTGACGTCAGTTTACATCTGTCGGCCGTTCCGGGCCCAAAATTTTCCGTTGGATCGCGCAGCTTTGTCGGAGCGGATCCCCTCTTCTAACTGACGCGCCTGACTGCGTTTCTGCGTGCAGCGGAGAGCGACCTGGTGGAGGGTGGCCGTCATCCTCGAAGGAAGCACCCAGAAGGTCGGAGTAAGTGACTCCATTTCAATCTACTTTGGATCTGGTTAATGGTGAGAAGCTGCTACTACAGGTAGCGTACCAAGATTGTGATATGTAACTTGTGCAGTTTTGTTTATGTTTGTTGATATTAGAAGTTTTATACTGGTAGCATTCGCCTTTGTTCTTGGCTTATAATATTCTATATGTCCCAGTTCACTTTTAATACTTTTGCCGATATCATCATTTAAGATTATATGAACATTGTTATTTATGCTGTGTTGTATGGGGTAATTTGGTACCGAATTCGGGTGGTTTATCTTGAATATATGATATATAATTACCGATGCCTATTTGTGTGTATTATTCTTATTAAGAGAACAGTCTGGACCCAACGAGAATTTGGTGGTCTGTCTCGTTGGGATTTTGTTATCTGCCTAGTAGTAGCGTGGACTACCTGGCGCCACGCACATCCCTCTTCTAGCTAGCCGCTGCTACACCTGGGGACGTCCAGGCGCACATATAGTGTTCGACGATTTTAAACCGTAACAGTCTTTAAAAAGTTCTTTCACATATTCTTCCCATATCTTTCATTTTTCCTCTATTTCTGTTATCAATTTACCGCTTTCGTCTATGAGAATATTTTTCTATGTGGGTTTTTGTATAGCTGTAACTTCTTTGATCTTTTTGTGGATATTATAATGGTCATGCTGTTCCTGTAATTCCTCAATTCCTTCACATTTTCCTTTAAAGAATTCTTCCTTCGCCAGTTTAATTTTGGTTCTTATTCCTCTTTGTATTTCGTTGTATTCATCATTCTTCCTTTTATAGCTTCTTCTTCTATCCATTAGTTGAAAGATTTCGTCTGTCATCCATTGTTCTTTTCGTCTGGTTTTCTCCTTTTGTAATATTGTTCTGATTGGTCCCATTATTGCAGATTTAAATCGTTTCCATTTTCCATTTATATGTATTTGGTTTCGATCTTCTTGTGACCTGACCTTTACGATATTATCGTGAATTTCTTTTTGAAATTGATCTCTGGTCTCTGGATTTTGTATTTTCTTGATATCAAATTGGTTTTGGTTTACCTTGTTCTTTATCTTTTTTAGTTTGATGTTTACTTTAGCGATTATCGGATTATGATTCGAATTAGCATCAGCTCCTGGATTTGCTTTGGCCGATTTAAGTATTACCGAATTTCTGTATCGCTCTTTTGTGAGGATGTAGTCTATCTGGTTTCTGATTACTTTTCTATCTTTGTCTTGTGGGGATTTCCATGTGTAGAGTCTTCGTTTTGGGAGTCTGTAGAACGTATTCGTTATTATCATGCTCTTCTCTTGACAGAACTTTACCAGTCTGTCTCCTCTCTCGTTTCTCTCCCCAAGTCCGTATTCTCCTACATACTTCCCACATTGTCTCTTACCGATTTTTGAATTGAAATCACCCATAACCATCGTGACATCTCTTGATTTAGTTGATTGTAATATCGTATCTGTTTTATTGTAGAATAATTCGTTTTCTTCCTGTTTTATCTGCTGTGGGACACACATCTGAGCATTATTAAGTCTACATGTGTTTGTTTGCAGTTGGAGAATCATAGCCCTATCCGATAGGGGCACAAAGTTGGTTACACATTTCACTATTACAGCCACCCATTTCCATGATGTTTTTTTCGGAGAAATATATCGTCTCGTTTTCCGTTTGGTGTTGTATTTATTTCTTGTATGACATTGTGCATCTTCCCTGGTTCGAACATACTTGTGACATTGCATGTACCAATCTTTATTGATGTTTTACTCACGTTCAATGTGTGAATCTGCTTACAGGGGTTTCTCAGGCTGACGACCGAAGAGGCCCTGCAGTCTTCTGATGATCCTCTTCTGCCGGATCTTGGTTTCCGAGATCATGATCAGTAGTGCTTTCGGTTTTGGTTTTTGTTGCCATGATGACTGAACTTTGGACGCCCTTGTGAGCCTTTAATACAGTGGTTTCCCGTTGCTTTCTGTATTCCTATGCCGTTGACCTATTGGTTTCGTCCGCCTTTTAAGACAATTTCTCCTCTCAATGGCAAGGGAGTGCCCCTATCCCGTTCTTCTCTTCCACAGTCTTGCAGAAGATGTTGATAGAACTGCGGGAAACCACTTACTCCGGTGATCATTCCGTTTGCCAGGTTTGGTCAGCCTCGGGTGATTAATTTCCCAGGTACCACCCATATCTGCGTGGCGTTCCTCTATCCGCCACCTGGAGAGACGCTCGCTAGGGGGTTGCAAGAGATTACTTAACTCATGATATGGCGCTTCAAATTTTTTTACATCGGTTCACTAAAATGTGAATAATTTTCCTATTTCTTGTTCTATTTAAAAAAACCTTGTTCTATTGGAAAGCTAACAGTCCAAGAGTAATTCAGCCGAGAAAAATGTACCATAGACTGAGAAAAATGGATGCAATCGGACCCAGAAATGAAAAATTTGATTTAAATTTATAAATCAGGGCATATCTTGAAAACAAGATGATTAACCTCAATTATTTAAACAGTTTCTGAACTAGTATTACGTTTTCCCAAAAAATGTTCTTAAACGTTTTTTCGAAAATTTGATATTTAAAGAATTATTTATCACAGTTTCGCATAGAAAAGACAATTTAAATACATACAACTCATTTACATATTTTTACACCAAATGTTTCATTTCTGGGTATAATTTCATCCACTTTTCACACATAACTGTATATTTTCTGACTGGAAATTAAACTTGGACTATTAGCTTTCCAAAACAATGATTTGTCAAAATGGGACAAGAAACAAAAACATTTTTGTGAATTGATGAAAAAATCTTTGAAACACCATATTTCTGTAACGTTGCGGAATTTTAAAAAACTTCACTAGGTAATTTAGAGGTTTAATAACCTCTGCTATACGTGGTTAAAATTTTTTACAAGTGTTTAGAATAACCCTGTATATTTATTCAGATTTTTATTAAATTTAAGTTGTTGTCAGACTGCACAGAGCATGGCAGTTAGCCTTGCGTCATCCTGAATTTACACCAAATAGTAAAAAATAAAGTAAAAATGATTTCAACTACTATATTACAAGCTATTAAAACTCTCGAGTCTTGACGAGGTAATTGAAAAATTATGTTTTTCTTTGGTTAGACGTTGCAAAAGCAATTCTCGTTTGTCACACTGTCATTCTCAATTTAATAAATGAAATCTGCTATTAAGCCTTATATAAGCTGGCATTTTATGTCATCTATTAATTAGACAGGCAGAATAAATTTTAAATAAATAATATCCCGTCGTGCTAAATTATGTGCGGGTTGCTTAATTTTTTAATGGTAAATAACGGTGTTATTTCAATTGTGATATGGATTATGCAATAAAACTATGAAAATATTCCTAGTGGTTAGGCAGTTCTAAATAAAATGGAAGTGCACAAAGGAAGTACTTATCAGTTAGTTTCAGCTCTTATCTGCAGACAATATCCGATTAGATTACACATTTTGTGCGGACAAGTTCCAACTCTCAAGGTTTCACTTTCGTTGTTTTAAGTTTTAAACATATTTTGTCTTTGGCCTAATTTCAAAACTTCTTAAATTTCTCGAAACTTTGTATTTTCAAGGTAATCTTATAATTATTTATTATTATTTAAACAGCTTTCGATTCTTTCGCACATGGGTTAGCTTTATTAATATTGAATGTTTAAATCTTGTAACCTAACTTGTTGAATTTTTTAAATTACACCTAAATATCTTATTTTTTTAGATTATAAAATACATAACTTATAGAGTAGAAACTACAAAAATTTACTACAGCTCTCTAAAGTTTGATAGTGAAAATATCGCGTATTCTACGTATGTCACCTTACAACACCAGACAATGCTTAGCCATTTTAGATATTATACACAAAATAAAACACTTTTAGATTTTTTTTAAATGATATAATCCAAAAAGATATACAAGTGTAACATGACGGATATTCTTGATCTGCCACAGGAGACTGTTTAAAAAAAGTTTGAATGAAACATCAAATAATTATTTCATTGTTAAATGTCTGAAAAGGTTTTCTTGCAATCTGTTACGTTGTAGACAGGGCGTTTTAAAATTACAGTGCCTACTATACTTTTATTGTGCTAATTGTAAAATGAGCTTCCATTTCATACTTACTTTGAATTGAAAATAAAATGATTTTAGTTTCAGAAGAATGTTATACAGTTCAAGTTATAGAATTATAGTATCTTTATACCGCAAATGATAAATAGCAAGGCTGATTTTGATTGGAATATCAAGAAAACTCTTATGCTTTCTTTTTCCAGTTCTACAAGTTGATAATGAGGAATGACTGATTTTTATGTCAATGCTTGCTTGTTTACCATTCATTTTCAAAACTAAGCTAATGATATTCTTAAAATGAACTCGTTCACTAATATCAAATTTGTATGCACCGAGAATAGATAATTTATTTGACAAAATTTATACTTTTCGCGATACCAAATTTAAGTTTGTTTAAGTTCGGATAGTTCTACCATTTGTATTTTCGTTGAACAGTCATAAAAAGGATAGGATTTATTGAATTAGAAGTCAACATTTATGACATATTTACTACACGATTACTAACATTTTTTCATAAAACATGCAATTTCACTATTTCGAAACGAAAGTTCGAACAACACTTACAAAACGTTTTTGATTTACTTGATATCGTTTCAATTTGACAACATTGTAACTGTATTAAAATAAGTTGGTTAGAAAAGCTATGTTTTCGACCTCTCTTACATGCAAACAGTTCCAAAAAGACAGCAACTATCAAGCTAACTAACCAAGAGTAACGCAGTAATGAATACTTTTTCTTCTTTCAGAAATTTTCTGTCCTTTGATAAGCAATTTTTTAAAATATTTTTAAGTTATTTGTCCTTGAAAACCTTCAGTGACGTGGTAATTCCGTATTCCTCACAGGAGAACCGACTCAGAAAATTTTAAAAATACAAAGAAAATATTAACATTTAATGAAATACTGTATATGTAACTACGTTATTACTATTGAATTTTGTAATAATCAGAAAATTACTATGTATTACGTTAACTTAGGTTGTAGATAGGAATAGATTGAGATTTTCTTTCGGTAATCGTAGCCTTTTATTAAAAAAACCAATAATAGTAAAAGTGATTTATATCTTAGTAGAATTGTAGTTAATAATTTTTGTTAACATTTGAACGAAATGAAAACTTATACTTTAGGATATTATTATAGACACACCTTTACTTTAAGCGCGATATAGTTGATCTACATTTTACACAATGGCTGTATCATAATACCATCAAATATTTTTCAAAACAATGACATTTGCTTTTTAAAAATTGACGAAATTAGTTCAAACTAATTGAAGGACAACAAGACACGCTAAAACTATGGAAGGATTGCTTTAATGAATTGTTAAATGTAAAACAAAACAGCAAGGACGAGAACAACGAGGAAGAAGAAAGTAAAGAGAACCGCAATCAGGACAATGACGAACCACCACCCTGGAAGAGATCGAGGAAAAAATAAGCAAACTCAGAAACAACAGAATTCCTGGAAAGGACACTACATGCGGAACCATATAATTATGGCGGAGAGGTGGGTTCGGCAACTGATGAGAGAAATATGAGTTCAAGGAAAGCTGCCTCAACAGTGGAATGAGACAGTGCTGCTACCGATCTATAAGAAAAGAGATAAAGCCGAATGAGCGAATTATTAAGGCATTGCACTACTAAATGTAGCATATACAATCCTGGCTACCCACCTGAAGAACAAGCTCAAGACGGAAGTCAAGAATGAAATAAATTAATACCAGTGCGGATTTAGGAAGGGCAGATAGATGGTGGACCAATTATTCGCACTGAGAGTAATACAGACCGTAAGCTACGAAGATAAGAAGGAAACGTTTGTATTATTTATAGACTTCAAAGAGGTATTTGACTCAGTAAATAGAAAACTACTATACAAAGCATTAGAAAGACTAAGAATAAACGGAAAACCCATAAAACGAATAAAGCTAACTCTTGAACAAACAACCAATATGGTAAGAATAGGAAGCAAAGTGTCGGAAAAATTTGAGGTACAGGAACGATTAAGACAAGTCCTTAATACTGTTTAACTGTGCACTAGAATATGTGAACTAAACAGATCAGGATTGGTATACCATAACAAACACCAATATTTGGCATTCGCGGACGACTTGGCGATACTAACGACAACCCTGAGGTTAGAGGAAACAGCACAGACGATCGGACTAATTATAAATGAAAAGAAAACCAAATACATGACATGGACAGAGCAAGAGCATAACAGTAGAAATAGACTAATCATAACAAAGAATAAAGGAAGGATATACAACTTTGAAGAGGTAGACAGATTCACGTATCTACGTACAGAGTTCTATAGAACTCCTGATACAAAAAGAGAAATTCAGAGAAGAATCATGGCAGGTAAACGATGAATACGGGCATTCAATAGCTGCATATAGATACAACAAAAATTTATCAAGATGGTTGAAAATATAAATTTACAAAACTATAATAAGGCCGATCGCAACTTACGCAAGTGAAAAGGCCAAAGACTGAGTTAGTTAGAACACATAACAAAGATTAATAACAGCAGAATCCCAAAATCAGATATTTTTCACAAAACAAACCATGTCAAATGTATGCCTTTTTCGCTTCAACGTGTTGATTCTCATTTTGTTTCCAACCTCATGTTGTTACGAACTTCAGCACTTAGACTTTTAGTACCTAAACCTGAGACCCCTATAATAATTCCCTTCATTTCCAGACACTGGTTCCTTACTAATTTTACTCTTCAGTATCACAGTTATCCTCTTCTTTCTTGCACTCAAATATATTTTATTCAAAATGTCAACTATACTTTTAAGAACAATCAAAAGAAGTATCGTAATTTTAATTATTCGAAATCGTTATTATATTGTTGCTATCTGTAACGGCTTTAACGTTTATTCTTCGATTTGAAATTTTCTTATAAATTAAGGGTGAAACCTGTGTATCTACATTTTCAGCGCATATTCGAACTTACTTAACATTTCTCCCAAATGCTTCCAATTCCATTCGGTTGTACCGAGACGTTGGTTAAAATATACAGACACTTACGGAAACCCCTTACCACTGTAACATTTAGTTCACCAATATACATATTTCAGCAATTAATTCAGTAGTCGTAACTCGTAACTAATAAACTTAGGCTATCAAAAGTAACTTTGGCTGAAGAAATCCTCTGAACCACATCGCCTAGACAACAATAGAAGCCCTAAAACTTTAGGTAATAAACTTCCGTTATTAATTTGATGAAAAGCTTATTTTCACGGGTTTTTTCGACCAAAATTACTCTAGATCCTGTTGCAAAGAATTTCGTGAAGCAAGCAAAGGAGTAGGTATATTCAATGTGGAATTGTGATGGTATCTGTACTAATGGATGGTTAGCCCCTGAAGAAGTTTTGTTGCTCATGTAAAACATTGCTTTCTCTAGAAAGAGATGTTCTCTAGATTAACTGAAAATAGGTTTTGGTGATGCTACAAAAATAGTTAATTAATTAAACAAAGACCAAGTATCTCCAAAATGCATACAAAGCTATGTGAAAACATGGAAAAACCACACATAAATGTCTTGCTACATATGGAAATCTGGTGACTAAGTAGAGGAAGAGTTCTAAAGAGGGTGTTTGAGCTAAATGATGAATTGCAGGAATAATTTTAAGAAAACAGAAAGTAAGATTTTTCCAAGTGCAGTGAAGATGAGAAATGGTTTGCAGAGGTTAGCCTGCTTAGCAGACATTTTTCATCGCATGCATCAGCTGAACAAATCACAGCAAAGCCTGGGAGAAAATATATTGACTTCAAGTGATAAGATTCTTGGTTTTGAAAGAAAAATCATGTTGCAGAAAGGAATTTTGAGATGCTCCAATCACTTGTGGGGTTGAAAAGTAAAAAAGTTTATCATCAAATTTCAAATCTTATTGAAACCCACCTGAAAGAATCCCTTTCAACACAAGTGTATGATGTATGGGTGCGGGATCTATGCCTTGAATCTTCTGCTCATCCTAATAATTTGACTTTAAGAGGAAAAGAAGAACTTTGTGGGCTGCAATTGATTGTACACTCAAAATGAGATTTAATGACATATCCCTGGGTAAGTTCTGGATTTCTGTAAAGGAAGAGTATCCTACAACTCATAGGAAAGCAATAAATGTATTGTTCTAGTTTTCAATCTCTTACATGTGTGTGTAAAATTTTTCTACTTAACAAAGACTGAAATTGTCTCATGTCAGTGTAAAATGAAATCCGCGTGTATTGTTCTAAAGTTTGACTCCGAATTTGGTACTTGTGTACCAGAAGACAAGCACACGTTTCATATTAAAAAATTATATTTTATTATGTAAATGGGCTTTAAAAATAACATTTCCTCGACACGTCTATTTGTTAATGAACCATGATATGTTACGGATATTAGCGAACCAAAGTTTCAATGCAAATTCTATTCGATCGTCCTTCCCAGCGCGGTCTCTTTTACTGTTTAATTACCGTTTTTCTTACTTTACAAATTTTACACAAAACTGTTTGCGAAATGATTAACTCTGCTGCTGCATTCCTCTGCATTTTCGGCAACTTATCATCTGTTCTAAACTATAATTTGTATGCTAAGATCACGTCTTCACTTACGCTAGCCATTACAAAAGGTTAAAATAGAACTGACTAAGCTGCTGCCAACCAGCCTGCAGACTTACAAGAGACTGAGGTCCGGCACCACTCTAGCGTGAAAATACAAACAAACAGAAATGCATGCAAACA
This sequence comes from Limonius californicus, assembly GCA_014611495.1. NCBI lineage: Eukaryota > Metazoa > Arthropoda > Insecta > Coleoptera > Elateridae > Limonius > Limonius californicus. The sequence continues at coordinate 33,976 of JABXWE010009347.1, read as the reverse complement.
AGGTTATTGCTCGTGGATGAGAACAATCTTAGGAAAAAATTGATAGCATAAACCGAAGTCATGATTATTATAAACGACATTTTTTCTATGTAGTGGTATATACCAGGCTCGCGAAAGTGATAACATTACCCGAATGATAACAATATCCGACATTCCAATAAGCAACATTCACGGTATTATGTTTTTCTTATGAACTTTAAGTTTATAAAAGAAAAGAAACAATGACATAGGTACCTATAACAATTTTTACTTAGAGGTTTTCTGATGCATGAATATTATTTCAATGGTTACGCAATGGTAAAATGGTTTAGAAACCCTGCAGTTTAAATAGTCTAAGGTAATTAGTTCCTATTGGAGATGCCAATTTAGTTACCAAAATTTAGTTGTAGTGAATGTTATGGGATTAAGGAGTTTGTTGAAGTATAAGTGACTTAAATAAGTTGGTCCATTCAGTTTTTTTTTAACTAAAAAAAATAAGTTTTTTAATATTCAAAAGTAATAAACAACACATACAGAATTACTTTGCTCTTATTAGGCGTTACACATAATTAAAATTACGCGTGAATGGGGAAATAATTACATTTTTCAGGGGCAAATTGATAAATTGCGGTTAAAATCCATCATTTCTCAAAAATTAATTTATGTCAGAAGGGCGTGTCAAGACTACCGTTTAGCGTTTCAACGCCGAGAAGATTCACAATAGATACGTTAATCTGCTTCAAGCTCGAATTGTTAGGGAGCCTTAAAGGCCTGAGAGGTCTACCTGAGATATTTATCTGCGGTAGCCACGCGCCTCCAAATTTATAGTCGCAATTTGCCAAAAACCCGAGTTGGGAATGCGTGTCCGGCCGAATAGACCACAGCTCGGCGCCTCATTTAAAATAAAGCCGTGTTCCCAGTTTTTATTGCAAAGTCGCCTATTGTTACTCGGAAAAACACTTAATCGGCTTTGCAAAAATCTACCTGCCGGAGCCATTTCTGCGCAGCGTTTCCAGGTTTTCTCAACCGCAGGCTCGGGGGTGGGTCACCCTGTAATTTAATCACAGTAATTGCGTTACGCAACGGTCCCAAAACCCAACCCTCATGTGCCCTAGAACGCGTACGATTGGCATTGAAGTAATTTATTCTCGTTATACCGGAAGGGAAAATGTATTGTTATGGGGGGATGTCGTGACCTACACCGTTACACGCACCCACAATGACTGAGACGCCATATTGGATTGCTATAAACTGATTAAATTATGAGAAGGGGAAACGATAATTTCAGCCCACTTATAAATATTTCTAACACCGGCGGAATTTTCACCCGGCATTCTTTTATAACCCACTTAGCCGTATTGTTTACAGCCACTCAAAATGCTATTCTTTCGAATTACAAGCTGCGAAAGCTCCAAATCATTTCCTGAATATTTCTAATAAATTAATTTAATGGGGTACCAAAACATTTGCAGGCTTTTGTCAACATAATAAAAATTATCTTAAATACAGCGCATGAATTGGCTCGCCTGATTACATATTTTGATTACATTGATAGAACAACTCCACGCCAAAAACACAGTAGAAGAAGAACAAGATAATCAAGCAGATAGTGATGAAGATAATGCCATATAAATAGATAGCAGTGAGGAACGTAATATGTCAATCAATAATGTAAAATTAAAATACTCTAGTTCTTATATATTTTTTTTATGAACATTGTGATTGTTTTCGGAAGCATTTAATACACAGGGTACAATAAAATTATGTTAATGCTATTCTGTGCGTGATAAATTAATTTAAAATATTATATAAAATACCCAGACTACGAGTTGCCTCAGATAAATACGATTATAACTTTAAACAAAAAACTAATCCAATTTTTTTGCTTATATCAGTGTAAGTTGAAAACAATTCTAGAAATAATAAACAGCATAAACATTGCCAATCTCCTAGCAACACTATCGATTGTATTGTTGTTGTTGTGTTGAGCAGGATCTGGGACGCGGTTTTCCAAACATCTCTTTGCACTCAGGACATATTTGCAGCCCAATTCTCTTTTAATAAATCAAGTTGGAACAATAAAATATATTGTCAGTATGCTTCAGCAAATACTAAGTTTTCTCTAGGAATAATTGGATTATGAGTAGTTTTCATATAAAGTCATTAATGTCCATAGGCCTCATAATCAATGGGATAGGGTCGTTGAATAAAACCACAGTCAAATCCCACAAAATATTTTGTGGGATTTGACTGTGGTTTTATTCAACGACATAGCTTTCATATAATGTTTATACAGCAGACTATTGACATTTAAGGCAAGTACCATATTATCTATGGCGTTCTACATGAAACTATGTATTTAGGTTTCCAAACAACCTTTTTAAATAAAATGTTCTATTAATACAGTTTTAAGTACTTGTCTAATTATTGACATTTTTGTTTTACTTTCAGAGAATGGTTGGGAACAAAGAATTACTGAACAGTCAAATTATTAGTGAATTGTTATCATAAATTAATCAGTTACATTATTTACCAGCTGTTTTTGAATAAAGAGAATCAATCTTTCATTGCCTGAATAGACCCTTACCTTCTCATTATTTTTTCCAGGCAGAGAAAACGGTTGACCGCTAAGAAAATTTTAATTGATCAATGTATTTCTTCTTATATTTAAATTCCACGGTTCACGCTGGTATGTAAAGTTGTTAAGGTGATACCATAAACAATATACTTGGTGACAAGGAGATCCTGCACATTTCCTTCGTTTGCTATGGCTTAAAAGTTTCAAACTCTTGTGCGCTAATGTTAATTTAAAGCCTGAAGTTGAGAGGTAAAAATTGCACTTGCCATCTAGCCGGAAGTTAGCACAGCTTCTACTTTAAATAAAATATTGAATATTTTTTACAGCTTTCAGTTGTCTCTCTAGCCATGTTTTGAACACCAGCGGGTCCCAATTTTGCACTCTGAGTCAACTAAAATCTTTGGTTGTGGAAAACTAGTTAAAAATTGCAATTAAAGGTAATACGTGATAGTTTGTATATTTATTTATATTAAATTACCGCAAAAACGCGTGATTATTAAGTGTATACTAAATCAAACGTTTCGTTCCAGTTATTTGATTTCAAACATTTTATTTCATGTCTATTTTTGTAACGTTTTCCATCATTTATTTAACCGATTATCTGATAGCCTTCGGCCTTGTATTGTTTTACCCCATTTAAATCTGATTAGTATTCTTTCAACTTGGAAACGGTAGTGTACAGTCATTAAAGCCTACTTTATTCCTTTATTACTCTATTTTCTAGGGAAGGACGACAGAAATTAACAAAAAAATTTAGAAAACAGAAGCTAAGAGGAAACGCCGCGGAAACAGAACTCATATTTTAAAATTCATTCACTCTTGTAACCATTTCCATACTTATTTCTTCATTTTCGTATGATTATCTGCATTAGTTTTAGTTCTTCTGGATATACAAGTTGTATACATTTTATATTTTAATAATAATAATAGACAATTTCAACAAATATTTATTTTTACTCTATACGTATTTAGACATAAAAATGTCATTTCCAGAAGCATTTAATGAAGTAAACATTTGTAGTTAGGGCAACAGCACACCAGATCTTGATTTCGGACTAGGCTCAGGTCTTCTATTCCAAAACTTCCAATAGCGGAGAATTTATGAGCTCAATTTGCTCATTCATTAAAAGTGTATTTGCTAAAGTGTGTTTGTGAATTTGAAAGGCCTTGAGTACATCCAATTTACGTTTACCATCGCAGAAGTGTAAAAATGTTAATATATTATTTGATGTCAATGCATGTTTGTGTTCTAATAAGTGTTTAACGTAGTTATATTTTTCCTGTGTGTATGTGTTTTTTGTATCCCGTATCAAAATTTCTAATTGTCTGACCTATGTATACATAATTACACTGTGAACAGTTTAATTTTTAAATACCTGATTTTAACAAATCATTAGTTCTATACTTTGCTGTACAACCGAACTCTCACAATATCCCTAGGGAAGTGCTGGAACTGGTCAAGGAAAAAAGGAAAACTAGGGCAATTTGGCAACGTACACACAATAATTATGACAAAACAAGATACAACCAAATTGCCAACAGACTAGAAAGAAAATTAAATGAAGTAAGAAATGAAACATTCCAACAATATGTAACGTCACTTTCCAGAGATGACTACAGTATTTGGAAAGCGACAAGGGGCTTCAAGAGACCGCTAACACAAGTACCTCCAATACGCGATCTAGCTGGCTCGTAGGCCAGATCAGAACAAGAAAAAGCCGACCTATTTGCGCAGTATCGCAGTATTTAAGCCTAACTCGGAAGCAATAGATGTAGACGTGGACACATTCCTCGAAGCTCCACTTCAGTTATCACCACCCATACGTGATCTTACAATTGGTGAATTACATAAGGAGATAACGACCTCATAACTGGCCTTATCCTTAAACAACTTCCAATGAGAGGAGAAAAACTTCGACTAGCATTATTTAACGCAATACTGCGCCTAACGCATTGGCCACCGCAACTGAAAATGGCGCAAATCATCGTAATATTGAAACCTGGGAAGCCGCCAAACGAAGTTCAGTCGTATCGCCCAATTAGTCTGTTACCAATCATCATCTGACATGGAACTGACTCGAGGGTCAATCCTGGATTACGTCAGGCCCGCCCCATGCCAGTAGGTGGGTAGGGATTTAATGGATAGGGAGGGACCGGGTGGGGTATTGCCCAAAATATCTAAACTCGTAGAAAAACTTATCCTAAATCAGATATATAATGATACATTGATAGATGAATGGATCCCAAACCATCACTTCGGATTCAGACGGCACCATTCCACCATTCAACAGTGTCACCGCATATCAAACATTGTTCAAAAATCTCTTGAAAGTAATAAACACTGCGCAGCAGCCTTCTTGGACGTAAGGCAGGCATTTGACAAGGTTTGACACTAAGGCTTGCTGGTCAAAATCCAAACACTATTCCCGCACCAGTATTATCTTCAGTTTCAATCATACCTTCCTAACCGCAATTTCCAAGTAAATTTCGAAAGCAAAACTTCGCAAATACAGACAATTACCGCAGGAGTTCCGCAAGGCAGTGTTTTGGGTCCAGTCCTGTACCTAGTGTTTACTGCTGACATACCAAACACGCCGTATACTGATATGGGAACATATGATACCGTCATCCTTGCGTGCAGTGAAGATCTCCAAACTGCTACAAGCCTACTACAAGACCACATATATCTAGTCGAGGAATGGTTAGACAAATGGAGAATCAAAGTTAATGAGACAAAGTCAGTGCATATAACGTTTACAACGCGAAGAGGACTGTGCCCTCCAGTTACCATTAACAACATTCCTATGCCACAATCAGAAGAAGTTAAATATCTGGGTTTGCACTAGGCAAAAGGCTAAGGAAACAACACATACGAAAAAAAAAACGCAAGGCGATGGATCTTAAAATCAAAAAGATGTACTGGCTTATAGGCAGGAAGTCTGCACTAGTAACAGAAAATAAGTTTCTTATATACAAAACCATCATACGCCCAATCTGGACGTATGGTTGCTAGCTATGGGGCTGTTCTAGCTATTCTAACATAAGCCTCATACAAGGATTTCAGTCCAAGACATTAATAACTCTTATGGATGCTCCTTGGTATGTGACGAGCCACACTCTTTATACAGATTCCAACATCCCATACGTGCGTGAAGTAATTACGAACCGGGCAACCAGACACCATTACTTGCACGCCATCCAAACGACAGCGTAGCACCGCTAAATTAGCAACCAAATTTTCGGCGACTTAAACGGAAATGGTCCTGGGACCTACAGAATAAGGGGAAACCACCTGAGTGATCCCAACAGCCTCGAAAGATGGATGAGTTTTGTGTTGTATCCATTACTGTGTGCAATTTGTTTAATAATCGAAATTTATTTGGTGTTACTTAGAAGAACTGTTAGAGCTCTCTATATATCAATAACCTACAGGCTTCTAATTCATGTGTTTTATGGTAACATGAGTCCTGTGGTATTGTGATATCTGTTTGTGTAGGTTTTCTATAAATAGAGTTTTCAAGTTTGTTTTTGGAATTAATATACAAGTTTAAGTCTAAATAATGATACACTGTTTTGTTCTGTTTCTAACGCAAAGTTTATATTTGAGTGTAGAGTATTAATAAATGTTAATAAATCACCAATAACCTCAATGAACTATTAAAACATGCTAAAATATCATCAACGTAAATATTCCTTAAATATATTAGCTAACAGTGGTGAAATTGAACATCCCATAGGTAAACCGTTTTTCTGAAGATAAATATATTTTTATTTAGTAATAGAAATTGACTTACAAGACCCTTATTTTGTAAGCGGAACGTAGAAAAGAATGCATATAATTAAAGAACAAATAATATTACATAAACGTCGTTAGAATATACATTATACAAATTATAAACAGCGTGTCCTACGTAATTAAATCCTTAATCCTTAAATATTAATGTTTTAAGAATTTGTTGGAGCTATCGCCCAGTAAACCTATAAATATATCTCATCGAAAATACTAGAAAAAGTAGTGCAATCTAGACTGACAATATAGATTCAAAATGCATACCCTACCACATACCAATTGTTAAGAATTACAGTAAGAATAATATTCGAATATGAAGCCAGACAACACACAACAATCGCTTGTGTAGATGTACAACAAGCATTCGTTAAGGTATGGCACAAAGAGTTATTGAACAAAATAATGCTGACGCTGAACATACCCCAGTGCTTAATTAGGATTTTGTCATCGTTCATCGTGGTTAGAATTAACAATTCTGAATCAAGAAAAACACATACTCGCACAGGGGTGTCGCAGGGTTCAATATTTGGGCCAATCCTGTTTAATATATACATGTATGACATACCAAATCCAGACGGTTGTAAACTTGCAATGTATCCCGATGATATAGCCGTTCTCACGTAACATGAAGATATACACACAACCGCTAATATCGTGCAACACTCCATGGACATTTTGTGTCAATGATTTGCAGAATGGAATAATACACTTAATCCCACGAAATGCCTAACAAAGATATTCACACTCAGGAAACATAAATCCAGATGAAATTTCGATTAATAGACATTATATCCAAGGGAATCCCACAGAGCAAGCGGTCAAGTATCTCGGCGTATACTTGGATCGTAGGATAACTTAGGACTTTCATATAAAAATATATATATATATGAACGATTCGTCCGCTTAGCAATATTGCATCTGCTCCTGAACAGACAGTCCATTTTAAGAATTAAACGTGAGGGATTATTGTACCCTTGCATAATCAGGCCTATAATAATGTACGCCTTTGTAATATGGGGCGCTTTAACTAAAATTCAAATTAAGGAAATTGCAAAATAAGGTGCTCAGAATGACTACAGATGCAGACTGGCGTGTGAGAAATGAACAACTCCATTGGGAATTGCAAATTCCAATAATAGAAGACCTAATACGAGACACAACAAAAAATGATTTCAATAATATGCATCGATGCCCAGTCACAGAGTTTTGTCAAAATGGGACTAACACAGTGACAACAAGACTCAAATCTATATTGCCACAAGATGTTCTTCTATCTTCAAGTTACAAAAGTGATACTGAATAACATCGTACATAATTGTGGTTACATAATAATTATATAATATATTATTTCAACCGATAGTTATGTATTATCAATACTGTGTACACTCGCTATATGCTTAACCAGTTTAAAAAATATTTAAAAGAAAGTAGTTTGTTGAATTGTTTCAAACTAACTAGTGTCTAGTACAATATTTGTTTAACCTGTGATTTCACAAGGCATTGTAATTTCGCCAGTAAGACATTTAAGATTTATGCATAACTTATGTTCTTGTTTAAATTTTAAATATCTGAATAAAGATACTACTTTCCTATCTTCAGTGTTAATTCGGTTCATTTTACCTGAAAGGAAATGGCTCCTATTTAGCCTTTTCGTCTACTATTGAATGTTCTGAAAGCAGGTTGATGTTCATACATATAAATAACCATCCTAATTGTGTGTAACAAAAAAACATTAAAGTCAGAAACCTTAAAGAATATGCATACATGTTAAATGTAATAACCATTACATAAATTACATCTACTGATTACCATATTCTAATCAGCAATTATTATGCAAGTGGTGTACACTAGCTTGAAACATGTTGATTCACTTGGAACGAGTTGGGTTTTTTAAATTTTTTCAAATTGTATAAATAATAGTATTATGTAACATTACATATTTTAAATATAAATTAAACTTAGAAGTAATCATATTTAAAGTAACTTCAACTGCAATTTTTCTCTTCTGTTTCTAATTCTCTAGCCCAAAACTTTTCTTATATTATACTACTTCCAGTATTTTTTGCCACAACATTTTCTGATTTTTCTCTTCGTACAAACCCGTTTCTATCTCATCACACTCTGCTTTCAACAGTTCTTGTAAGTTTCACGACGAAGATTTAAAATTATAAAAAACCGAACCGCACTTAAAAACTACTAAATAAATACCCACATTAAAAGCAAGCTAATGTAAATGAATTCGTACAAAAAATTGGAGCCTGTCGGGCAGTGGGATTTCGTGTACTTGTTTCTGAGACGTTAATTTCGAGTGGCTGTAGACTAATTGGTTGTAGGGTGAGTTGTGTGACTTCGTAGATGTAAAGCTTAGGTGGCTTGTAGATAGAGTTTGAGTTTGAATTAAGTAGTAAAATGTGAACCTGCAAAATGGGAATGCCAAGAAAGAGCATTATTTTAGTATCGATAAAAGAAATTTTTTATAGCAAGACTAAAATTTATCGAGAATACAGGTAGCCTCCTTATCGTTAGTGATTAATCAGTACATTTAGCTTCGAAATTACACACTTAAGCGGCTGATTTGTTACTGAGCTTGGGAAAATAGATCAGTAGTACTTGTAGGCTCAAAATTGGTAATTAAGACGACGGACACGCTACGGCAACTGTAGCCTTGTATAAAAGAATTAGTTAGTGTGAACTGATGTAAATTATATACAGGTGTAGTATAGTGATTGTTATAATCCACAATTATTGATGTATCAAGTTATCTAATAATATAACAATTGATTTAACGTATAATAGTTTGCATACACACTTTAATGCACGACAATTCGTATATTTTTAGTAAAAGAACAATCTTTTTTCCTGTAACATATGTATAAATTATCCAATAGTAAGTATACATATAAAATTTATTAAGAATTAAATGCATGAAATTATCAAACCAAGAATGACTGTAATTTGTACTTTCGTATACCTAAAATATAGGTAAATCTTTGATATTGCGAAAAACAATTATATTTTAGACCAAATGTCTGTATTAGCTCCTAGTAATCAAAAAATGTAACAAAATATTTCCCTGGGCATACCTAGGTATGTACGTTCTAGTCCGATTTCTAAAAATCGACATCTAGAAGTTTATAAAAACGTAATCGAGATAATAAGCTTCAGAAAGATCTAGAACCGGATCTCTTTCATTAAATGAAATTTTATACTGGTTTACTCAAAATTCGTTAATACGATTGACTCAAACTTTAAGTTAGTGAATATCCTTCGACCATTAGATCTATAGTGTTAAGAAAAATTTCAAAAATATATCCTTTGAAATTAATACACCGTTATTGATTGACTGAAAACTTGTTTCTGAGGTCTTACATGAATTTTTGATTATAGGTATCTAATTTACTGTGCTGTTACTTAAAATCTCATGTGCTTTTCTTTATTTCATATCAACCTGTATATTTTATCCAAAACATCAGAAATTAAATGTTGAACTAATTTTAATGTTCACTTTGGTATGTTTAACGTGTAATTTATATATGGTGATTCTAAACATGTGCGAAAATATATTCTTTGAGGCTTTCGCGGTTTCTCGAACTGTCAATATTACAAATTACTCTCGGCTTAGACCCCGTCGTCATTTGGGAACTACACCCAGCATTATCAGGTAAGGTCCGACCTGTAGCTTGTCTGCCTTTACAAGCATTTGCTCTAGAATTTTGAACAATATTTAATCCTCTGCCCGACTGGCTCAAAGAGGTTTAAATACCTCCGCTTCCCGGATTTGAATTCAGTGTTCTATTCACTCTGAAGATGCAAGCTGCAATGTCTTGCGAAACGTTAGTTTGTTTAGATTCACAAACAGCTAACAGTCATTAGCCGATTAAGTATGATTGCCCTGGCAAACAAAATACATTAAGATCAAATCCTTGTTCGCCCCAAGGTTTGAATAATATAAGCACACGGCCCTGTTTAGGCAGGCAGGGCCTACGAACAAATATTGCTCAAACTTCTAGAGCAAATGCTAATAAAGGCAGACAAGCTACAGGTCGGGCCTTACCTGATAATGCTGGGTGTAGTTCCTAAATGACGACGCGGTCTAAGCCGAAAGTAATTTGTAATATTGACATGTGCGAAAATATTTAACCACATATAGCTGAGGTTATTTAGCCCCTAATTCACCCAGTAATTTTTAATTCGGCATCGTAACGAAGGCTTCAAAGTTTATTTTTACATCAATTCACTAAAATGTAAATAACTTTTTTGTTTCATGTCCGATTTTAATGCACTTTCTTGTTTTGAAAAGCTAACAGCCCAAGATTAATTTCCAATCTCAGAAAAATGTACAGTTGTCTGTAAAAAGAAAATAGAATTCTAGTTTACACGCTGCAAAAAAAAAACTTAGGTTAGCAATTCGTTTTCAAGATACAACCAAATTTTAAAAATTTCTCTTTTCTGGTTCAGATTTCATCTATATTTGTACGTGACTGCGACAAATATTTAAAAAAATTCAGTAGGTGATAGAGGAGTTAAATAACCACAGCTGTACGTGGTTAAAATTTTTCGCACGTGTTTAGAATCACCCTGTATAACGTAAAAGCATATCTTTAATTACTCGTATATGAACAGAATATAATTGTTTTGTTATCATACCTGACCACTATGATTTTAATTAGTAAGTAAAACAAGTAGAAATACAGGGTGTCCCACGACGTGAGGTCACTACTTCGTGTACATAATCTTTAGATCAGATGTAATTAAAAATTCTAATAAAGATATACCCTAAAGTTAACCGTATTCAAAAGATAGAGAGGTTAATTATTATTTATTAAATAATTACAATTTCAGAAAAGCGAATATTTATTTTTATTTTAATTTAAATTCACTATAAAAATTGTTCAAAATGGCCACCGCTTCTCTCGAGACACATTCTGGCTCTTCTTAAAAGAGATCTGGTTGCCCTACGTAACATATCATTGTTATTCCGAATTAGTTCTGCTGCCTAAAAAATGAGTCTCCTAAGATCTTCAATACTCTCTGATGGTGTTTATGGTATACCATATCTTTCATGTGGCCCCAAAAATAATAATCCAAAAAAGTAAATCCGGAGATCTTGGGGGCCAGGAGTGCTGTTCTGCTCTACCAATTACACCTCTTTCAAACCGTTGATTCAAAAATTGTCTTGACGTGAGGTCACTACTTCACCTACGTGTAGGAGAGGTGAAAAGAAGTCGAAACTAAAGAGTGCTCATTTTCTCTAAATCGACTATTAAAAAAGTTATGGTCTAAAAATGATATTAAGTGGTATTTGATGCAAACTGTCTACGTTACTATGGAAATGATATTACTTGTATGTCAAACAGTGAAACACCTTGAAGTTGATTTCTCTGCTTGCGCTTATTAACAGTGTTGATAAAGTTTACTTTTACAACGCGAGAGTACGCCGATATCCATTACATGTACTGTTAACACTAAACTTTCCCGAAAACCGTCGACTGAGCGTCCAATACAGCAAGTACTAGACAATGAGGACACCATACTGCGAGAAATTGATAATAATCGCAGCACCTCTGTTCGTCGTGTATCTGCACAAGTTAATGTACCACGAATGCGAGTTTGGAGAACATTAAAACGTCATGGTTTATATGCATTTTATATCCAACCTGTTCAAACCCTCTTACCTACATATTTCGCTAGTCGCGTGGAATTGTGCCGCCGGCGCATTCAAAATCGAAACCAACATTTACAAAGAATGGTTTATTAAAAAAAAGAACAACCACTCTTGGGATTTGGAGAATCCAGACGAAATCATAGTGTCAAATTATCAACATAGGTTTTAAGTGAATGTCTGGTGTGGAATTATTGATAACATGATCATTGGTCCATTCGTTTTTGAGAACCATTTAACCGCCGACAGATATTAGAATTTTCTAGAAGATTATTTGGGAGGATTGTTAGATGATGTCCCTCTGGCGATGTGGTACCAGCACGATGGTGCTCCTGCACACTTTGTATAACGTGTAAGACAACTTTTAAAATAAAAATTAAATACAAATAAATATTGGTTCTTCCGAAATTGTAATTATTTAATAAATATAATTTAACACTCAGCATTTTGAAAACGGTTTACTTTAGGGCATAACTTTATTACAATGTTTAACTATATTTGGTCTAACGATTACGTACACGAAGTAGCGACCTCACGTAGTGGGACACCCTATATATTATTATAATACATTTAAAAAATGGTACTAATATACTGATAACTGTATAAAATTCATAGATTATTAGGTTTGTAGTAGTTTCGCTTTAATAAATATTGCTAGAAAATCTAACCAATGCATTTCATGTTGAGGATATGGTAGTTTCATATAACTACAACATTTTGAATAATACTAATATTTTGTTGTTTTTCACACCAATGAGAAAAGAGGAAATAATGCCAAAATTTAATAGATCATTGTTCCAATTAATGTGCTACTGTGCTCGTGTTAATGTCTTATTTAATAGCTCCATAGCATACCGGTAACAAAGCATTAATCTCATTATTAAAGCTACTGTTGTCACATGACGAAATACTATCGAATCGCCGTTTTATCAAAAAACCGTGTTATTTGCGGTTGAGTGTAACTAAATTTAGATGAACGTATCCGTCGCTACAAGGCCTCTCTGCTGTATACGTTACAAGTTATATTTATTATAATTATTTAATTAATCTGCCTGCCATCTCGAAGTCGTACGTGTTTGTAAATAATTAATATTAACTGTTTAAGTTAACTTGCATTTCTGTTCCCAGGAAGATGTACAATCTAATATAAAGTTATTCAAACTAAGACAGTAGAGATTTTTGAATTTTTTAAACTACAGTGTACTATAATAAAACTGAAATGAGATTCTAAACAACTTTTTTACTGGCAGATAATAATCAGGGCCATTGCACTTAAGGTGAGAACAGATTTATGTAATACTTTCTGTTGTCAGAAAAGAGTCTTGAAGCCCTACTAAAGATACTATCTCCAGCTTATCCTGCCTGCATTTGAAATCTGCATAATAACTGCTATTTTCTGCTCCACATTAGAGCCATTTTACTTAAAACATGGGTTTTATCTCACTTTCTTGTGCTTATTTCCATAAACGATAATGTGTAATTAGTAGCTTACGGAAACTATAGAATATGTAATATACTTTTTATGCTAGGTAGTTAATTATCAGAATTTATAGCAATTCAAAACAATGAAAGCGACGATTAATGCTCACAGATAATCAAATTTTACATAATTCTAATTAATCATCGTAAAATTGTATCCGACAGTGCAACAATTTACGGTATTTCTGTTCTATTTTACATGCAAAGAAAGTATGAAACATCGATTTTACGCTAAGGATTACCACACCTCTTATTACGAATTGCATGTTTGGTGTTTGGGTGGTCAAACACGCAGAAATTCGAGTTATTTTTTAATTGCGCCAAAGTGTCCAACGCATCGTAGTCGCCGAAAAAGGTAATTTTTGCCCCCCGTTTGATATTGTCTTGAGCAGGTGAAAATGCCGATCAATTAAATTTCTTGCAAGCACGTTTCTATTTTTTCAGCCGATAACTGTAAAAACGAGACACGATCCGTGCAACTAAAGGAAGATGGGGATAGGCAAAAAGAGGCGCAACATACCTAAAAAGGCCTTGCAACAGGCCGGCAAAAAATTAATTGAGACAGTATCACTTGTCGTGCACAATGTTGAGAGTTATAATTGCTCCTATGTTTATTCTCCTGCTGAAAAACTAGTCTTTGGAAAATACACGGAATCGCGGAGTTTGTGCGGCGTTGCTTATAATTTAATTAGTCCTCCGCGGCATTATATTATGGGAACATTTTTTTCACAACGATATCACAAAATTGATATCAACTTGATACGGTGTTTGGTCATGTATTTGAAGCTACGACTGCATACTTTTTTGCAATATAAATATAAAATTTTAAACATGTTGACATACATTACAAATGGTATTTTAAAGAGTTCCAAACTTAGACTTTCCTGTTACTCAAAATATTTCAGGTAATAATTATTAATACAACAAATACTGAATAAGCAAATTTAAATAATAAAGGCAGATAAGAAAACACATTTGAACATGCGCCAACATAATGCTGCTAACATTCGCCTACATTAATTATTCTTATCGCTATGTATATAAATTACAGTTTGTGAACTGATACTAATAATAGTGTACAATGGAAAAGAAGAAATTGAAGAAGAAGTGGTATATTATAAAAAAAGAAAATACTTTATCGTTATTTCGTACAATAATTTAGTGGAGCATCTTCTCAATGCGGAAGAAAAGTTTTTGCACAAAATAATAATGCAGGGATTTGGGTATCAAGAAGTCGATTTTTTTCAGAAAGGCGCATTAGGCTGCATTCCTGTCTCATGCCATCTCGTCAGCCTAATACAGTACCTTTTATTTAGTAATAGTTTGCACGTTATATCGAACTTTCGGTTGTTTGTAACCGTTATAGGTCATGTAAATAGTTCCTATCTTGAATTTAACTATGTTATTAAGTATAAATAAATTATTACTAATATTTATATAATATTTAGTCGCTTATGTAGTTGGAGGAAGACATAACGAGCTATGTATAATTTAAATCAATTGAAATTATTTTTTAATACGGTCTCCTAATATCGAAGCCAGCCGAAAAGGTTCGCTTGCGGGTGTTGTTGACCATAAATACATGTTAAGTCTTCCAATACTTACAGGAAAGGTAACGAAACTATTATTACAATTTTAGATACTGAGGTTACATTTATGCATTAATACTAAACTTGTTAGGAAACCCTAAAGACAAAGTGAAAACCTTGGAAAAGCCGAGATTTAGGAAATTGACTGTATTCATTGTCGTGGAAAATATATTGGACAAACCAAACATAATATTGAGATTGGGTTTAAAGAACATGTAGCTCATTTCAAAAATCTTAGGTTTGATAAATCAAGTGCATTAATACATCTTTTAAAAAACACCGATCACAGTACTGTTATAGCGTATTATATCTCAATAAGAAGACGAATGTGGTATATTACATATATTTACACACAAAATTAAACCCGTATTTTAGTAACAGTATTCCTAATTTATTTCTAACACATAATAGCATTACTTTCTTGCAAATTCTAATAAAATATAAATTATGTAATTTTTTCTAAATTTCTCTACGATAGTAGAAGTAATCTTCTTAATATTTGCGTAATATGTAGCAGAAATATAATCTATCTTTGAATATATTACAAAATAGGTGCCAGTAACACAGAAAAACATTTATTTTTTTTAAGACAAGCATCCGCAATCTCTAAATTTTTCTGTGTCTGTCCTATGACGTCACCACATTGGCGGTTGATTACAGCCGTTTACAAGTATGATTTAGAATTTATGCAATAAACATTTTCAACGTGATAGTTTTCCTATTTAGACGTTCTGTATTAGGTAATTAAAAATGCGTAGATGCATTTCTATTACACATACATACATTTAATTCAGTGTAATTCGAATAACATGCAAATAGAATGCTATTGTTAGGCCTTCCACCTACTAAAAAAAGAAAACTAAAACATAATTAATTCATATAAAATTAAATTAATTCAGTATAACACTAAAATTCTGGTTCTTATGAACACAAATTTTTAATTTTGTAGTTATACGTTGGTTTGTCTATTATTCTAACTGAAAAATCGTCTTGTGTCCCAGACTTAATCTTCGCCGCGAGGAGAATAAAAATTAGTGGCGCCTGTGCAGTGTCACATAATATAATCAGGGCATAGACTTTCGGATTCAAAGTAAGCGCCGCCGTTCTGGTTTCGCGGCAAAAGGAGCTTTATCAGCCCTTACTTAAGGGCGGATCGATAACACACCCAGTTTGACACTTGAGGTTCTCTGAGCAGCAAGATAGAATGTTTTAGAAGCGGAGGCGCTTTATTCTCACCGACAGTTCTAGTTTTAAGTTATTGAAATGTAATAAAAAAAAGAATTGGCTATTGTAATCCGCCCATGTTCGGCCAAACAACGAAAAAATAATCAACCAATACATACATTTAATAAAACTTGTTAGTAAATTAATTGTGCCTTCTATACATTTATAATATTAACTGAAACACACTAGAAGTACCGTTGGCACAATTTCTGTTAACGTATGCAGTTTAAATAGCAACCCAGACAAGCACTTTGTGAAATATTAATACTTTTAAATGTTTTACATTGCCAACACAATGCGCTTAATATCAAGTTATAAGTTTTCATTAGAAAAATACCGATTTTGACAAGATTACTATCCCGAGAATAAATTCAAATAGGCAAAGAATAATATATTACTTAAAATAATAAAATGAAATACAGAAATGTTCTTCTCGTTATGGAAAGTATAATTTTCTTCAATTACGTTTTTTAACATGTTAATACAAGCCTACGTAATTAAATTGTTGGTACTGTTACTTAATATTTTAGATATTATAACATGTATATCATTTCCACCGGTATTCAAATTGAACAAGGAAAATAAGCAAACGTTGCATTATGTCTGTGGATAAACTTACAAACACCTTAAACTGAAAAATAACAAACTCGTTCATGTCCAATGGCCTCATAATGGGATAAGGTAGATAACTTGGAGAATAAAACCACAGTCGAATCCCACAAAATAGATTATATTAATGAAAGTAGTTAACGTTTTCAAGACAGCAGTGTCCCATCCTCAGACTAAAAACATCATACATAACAA
Source organism: Limonius californicus (assembly GCA_014611495.1). Taxonomy (NCBI): domain Eukaryota; kingdom Metazoa; phylum Arthropoda; class Insecta; order Coleoptera; family Elateridae; genus Limonius; species Limonius californicus. The sequence continues at coordinate 16,871 of JABXWE010009347.1, read as the reverse complement.
TAAACATGGTCAGAAAAAGCAAAAATCCAACTTTGAATGTTACTTATTTGGTAAGTTGGATTTTTGCTTTTTCTGACCATGTTTATTGTTATGTATGATGTTTTTAGTCTGAGGATAGGACACTGTTGTCTTGAAAACGTTAACTACTTTCATTAATATAATCTATTTTGTGGGATTCGACTGTGGTTTTAGTCTCCAAGTTATCTGAAAGATAACATTACATAAAATCAATAGATTTGAAAATTTATCATAATTGAAAATTACAATATGTTATCAATTGTGTATTGCCGTAATATCCTACCGGTGACAACGTTCCTTGGTCCGCGTAATAATTAATTTTGCTTTTTATTTGGTTAAATATTTATGTATTTTTTTAAGACAACAAAACATTAAGGTTCCTTTAATTGTATTTTTAATTTCTAATACTATAAAACTATGTGGTGGCACCTCAGCTCGAAGAGGGCTTTTTAGGAACGTCGATTATGGCTTGGGTTCAATTCCTCAGCAATACCATGCAACGTATAAAATTATTGTGCTTCAACTTATTGTCAAAAATCTTCTCTGGAATTTCTGTCGTTGGATCCGCGGTTAAACTGTAGGTCCCCCGTGTTCCTACCTTAGCGCTGAGGAGAAATACGCGGCAGATAAGAGGCCGATACCCAACAGTGGAATGATAAGGCTGTTATCTCAGTTAAATAGGGTCAGTCGAATGAAGTTAAGAAGCGAAAATCCATCAAGTAAGTAAGAACCCAATTAAAGCTCGGCAATTAGTATTGCATTAGAAGTGAAAAAAGTTTGTTCGACAATATTCTTGCAGGTAGTGCAAGCTTTTGGCAATATTTGGTACGAGGGGCTTCATTTCAAGCTGAAAATATTCTGCTCAAACAATACGCAGAAATACTAAAATCGTACCTAACAAAGATTCTTTACAATAGAGCAAGATGATGCTTCTTTGAACTTAGAAATCAAAGCGGGAGTCCCGCAAGGAAGTGTAATAGGACCGGTCCTATATCTATTATACATCTATGACCTTCAAAAGTTACAGTACAGTACAGTTCGTTTACTATGGTATGGATTGTTGCGCGGTAGCAAAATTTCCTTGGCTGCCTTGGCCACAGACCATCTTAAAAATATCGACATTTGTTCAGTATATCCGTTTGTGATTAACACGTGTCTTGTATTTCGTTCTTTTTACCTGCCTGTTTTAAATTACAAAATAAAGTCTTTTCAAGACAAATTGTTTTTTTAGGTTATTGGTAATAAATTATTTCACCCGTCAGAATACCCGATATTTCCAGGTTTCACATACAGATATGCTGGTATTATTTTTTTCCTTAGCCATCTCTCTTGCTAATCTGGACATTTCGCGGTTCATAAAACATTGAAACTGCTCTGCAACAGCAATGAGGAATCTACAAAAAGTTGCAAGCAGCTGTTGTTAAATCAAACTTAATACAGAGTGTCCCACGACGTAAGGTCACTACTTCGTGCACATAATGTTGAAACCAAATATAGTTATAAATTCTAATAAAGTTATGCCCTAAAGTAAACCGTTTTCAAAATACAGTGTTAAATTATTAATTACGAAATATATGCTATTTCAGAAGAACCAATATTAATTTTTATTTAATTTTTATTTTTAAAATTGTGTTACACGTTACACCAAGTGCGCAGGGACACCATCGTGGTGGTACCACGTACCATGTCTGATCGCCATAGGGACAACATCTAACAATCCTCCCAAATTATTTTCTGGAAAATTGAAATATCTATCAGCAGTTAAATGGTTCTCAAAAACGAATGGAACAATGACCATGTTATCAATAATTCCACACCAGATATTTACTGAAAACCTATGTTGATAATTTGACACTGCGATTTCGTATGGATTTCTAAATCCCAAGAGTGGCTGTTCTTTCTGTTCATTAATTCATTCCTTGTAAATGGTGCCTCATCCGTGAATAAAATTCTATTAGCTAGGTTTCGATTTCGAATGATCCAGCCGCATAATTCAATACGACTAGCGAAATCTGTAAGTAAGAGAACTTGAGAACAGGCTGGATGTGGAATGGATATAAACCCTGACGTTTTAATATTCTCCAAACTCGCAATCGTGTCCCATGACGTGAGGTCACTACTTCACCTACGTGTAGAAGAACTGAAAAAAAGTCGAAAATAAAGAGTGGTCATTTTCCATACCTTGGCATGACTTTAGCCATCAAACGATTAAGATCTCATGTCAAAAAGAAAAGCGAGGAACAAGGTCTCAAATATAAACAAATGTACTGGCTTATAGGATAAAACTCTAGTATGGGGTTGTACCAAACAAAATAACCTAGAAATCATACTATTCCAAAATAAACTAAGAAGTATCTTTGATGCACTCTGGTTTATCAGGAACGAAGGCTGTGATAGAGACCTGGAGATGGAGCTGATGTCTTATAAAATACAGAAATATTCAAGAAACCATGAAGAAAGACTACACAACCATGAAAACATTGAATCCATCCAACATCTGGACAGCAGGAACATAACACGAAGATTCAGATGCGTTAGCTTAAGTGCTAGTGTTAGTGTTAAAAACAGGAATAATGTAGTGCAAATGCGCAAGAAAGGTGTGCCGCTTCATTTACCAGAAACTGAAACATCAATATAAGAAGATAAATTAGTATAACGCTTATTTTATACAATTGATAAACTTCTAGCTAAAAATATACATTTCGGCAAAACTAGCATTTTTTGCTAGTTCACTTTTCAAATTTCATGAAATTTATGGTGTTTGATTGCAATTTGTCAGAAATTCCAGTTGTATGGTATTAGAAATTACAAATTCATATTTGACAGGACCGCGGTAGAGTAGTGGCTGAGACTGTTGACTTCAGAATTATTCTACCAAAGTCGCGCAAGTTCGAATCCTAAGCACTGCACTTTCCCAGGGTGTTTGTAGTGACTGGGGCATGGGATTTTTCAAATGTGGGGCATGTTGGACCCGTGAATAGCATGAAATGTGCTGAGCAGGGATAAGCTGGGATGGGAATCATGGATTCTCAAGAAAACATAAATTCATATTTGATGAATCCATCCGCTTGTTGTGTCGAGACTTGAACGCCAGGCGTTATGCGCGGGAATAACGTCTTTCACCACTAGGTTATTGCGATAACAACCAGTACTCGTCTTAGGCGAGTATATCAACTTATTTCTCATACAATATTTTCAAAAAAGTGTAAAAATGTAAACTTGTCGTTTTTTTAATTGTAATGATTATGAATAGTAAATTGTATCTAGGGACATAATAAATATTTCGTATTCCTATTTTCAGATGAAATGATAAACACATAAAAATCATATTTACCTACTATAGTATGCTTAATGTGCGATTCTGACTGTATTTCTCTTTAATGAAAAAAATATTAGCAGTCTTTATGTATTGATTGATATTTTACAGTTTGTTATTCAAATACATAGATGCAGAACATAGACAACTGATAAAATTACGTGCCCAAAAAATAATGTTGAATTGGACATTTAACTTGTTTAGAACACAGTCTTGTATATTATAATATATATCTATTTTTTAAATTATCAGTTCATGTGGAATACTTTTATATATTCTTATCAAGATTCTGCAATGTAAGTTTTTTTGTGATTTCTTGTATGTAACTTGCAAAGGGGGCGGTTTTTAAAACTTTTAAAATATGACCTATTAGAAAGCAGGATATTGTAGGTTCGTAAAAACGGTACCAACTTTTTTCCCTTTAAGCAAATTAGTTAAAAAAGTCACAAGCAGATGAATGAGCTGTTTGTTTACTTAACTCGTATTGAAGAAGATAATTTGTTATATGAAGGCAACATATTTATAATCCGATGAGCAATATAATCTTCAGGAAGCTACACTTGATTGTATGGCTTATTTGCAGTTTATAAACAGACTTGAATTATATCTAAAAGAACAAATATTATTATATATTATATATAACTTCAAATTATAGCTCTTCATAATATTATGACGATCGGTTTTACGGTTTAAACAGTTGTTAGTTCAACACTTAGAAATAGTATGTATAAGATACTAGTATAAGATTATAGTTACATTTAAGAGGCTTGCAACGATTGTTAATTAAATTAATTTTTATTATGCGACCTTGGCTTTTCTCAATGGTAACTGTATCCCTTTTTTGTCTTCTACGTACACTTGCACGTTTAAAGGCTGTCTAGATAGAACTGGTGTACAAATAATAACTACTTTTAACGTCATTCTTGGAATCTAATTGTTAACAGCATTATATTTAATGCATAGTAATAGTTGTGGTTAAAGTTTGCAAATAAAAAATAATACATTTCGAAGTACACGCGAACGTTCAAGGCTATTCCTTGGCCGCCCACTATTATAATATTGTTAAGTGGCAACATTAATACTTGCAAGAAATATTGAAATAAGAACTATAGAGGTTAGAAAATAAATTCAAAAATAAATCAAGCAGCTTGAGAACCATAAATTGTTGTTATAACAGCCTAGGCCAGATACCAATAAAATTGGTATAGCATTTACAAGGAAATTTGGCATGCAAAGACTTAACTTAGGTTAAAAGAGGTGCAATGTAAATACGAATTAGATTCTTATCAATGCAAACTGTTTTAAACAAAGTTAAGCTTTTGCACGTAAACTCCGCAAGTTCATTTATTGTTACCATAAAAGGAGTTTTCAAAAAGAAGAAAATCTGGTACCACCAAAATGTTTCTGTTTTTAAAACGTGAAATATTTCTTAAATAATTTATTTATATAGTTTGTAGAGTCGAATGATATAACTTAGCGAAATCACGTGCATTCATAGTTAGTTGTAGTAAGTATTTAAAATGGTTGTAGAACTTGGTCAAAGTTACTTCTCTATCTATGTTTCCATATGCAGCAAAATCACTTGCAACCACAATCTTCTTTGAGTGTTTTGTCTCTTACGAGACGTGGCGATCTTTTCTTCTATGCCTGTGTTGCGTGTTTTTTTAAGTAACAGAGACATAGACCTACAACTTAAAAAGTGAGCGACGAGAAATGTAAAAATTCCTACTCCAGAGAAGATTTACCAAGCAGAATACCACGCTGGTTTACCATGGCTTGGCGAGGAAGAACAATCATTAAAAATTCGATGTTCCAGTACTGAGAATTGAACCCCAGACCTTTAGTGTAGAAGTCTAACTCGCTGACCTGTAGCCCACAACCGCCTCCAATCACAATAGAAAATGGTAAATTTACAATATGTTTCCTTGTTTCGAGATGTAACTATTTTGTAGAAAATGTGAAGATTTGGAACTCCTACACCACCTTTAATTTTACTCTTGGAAATCTTATTCAATTTTTCTGAAGTCTTTATATTACTTTTTAAGAATGAAGTTTACTGATATAACGAAATAGCATGATTACTTTAGGTAAATTAGGCGTGTAAACTGGATACGGTTGGACGAGCACCGCACGTGTGGTAAATTGTTTCCCTCCATTATTTACGTTTACAATTTTCTTTCTTTACTTCTGCCAATTTACCGTACGTAACGCCAAACACGGTGTTAATTTATTCGAGCGCGTGTATTTTAAGCCCCTGCCACCTTAACCTTCGTAGTGTACTGAAACAACTAAAGCGTGAATGAGTGCGCAATTTGAAATTGTAATATTGAAATTCACCTGTCAAGAGCGTAAAAATATAAGACAGGTTTTCAATTTATAGCAATATAAAGTTGGCTTAGGTGAGAAGGTGCAATTAACATCATTTTTGCTCCATTTTTCATGTCTGATTGTCAACATACACAATTTATATGTTCACTTTTACACTATAAAACATTCGAGGTTTTGTAAGTTTCTACAATAGATCAATATTAATGTCCTATAAAAATGTACTGCATTGTTAACTGGTTGCGTATTTCTTCGGGAGAACTACGAGTCAACCAGTGGGTTAATAGAAGTTTCTCCGTGTAGTTTTAGAGAGTTTATTTGTGGGAGTCTAGCAAGTCCCATAAATTGGTTGGTCCCGGTTTGTTACAACTGAAGAGAATTCAGGTGACACCAAACTGACGAAAGGAAGTAGACAGTAAAATAATTTACCTAAACTTTGACAGGTGAGGATAAAACAAATATGTTGGCTTTATCTCAGGTAAACCTAAATGGATAAGTCAAGTGAAATAAAGGAATTTCCATCTATGCTGCAATACCCTGTTGTCTGAAACTGCCAGACAACAATAGTAAATGGAATTTGTGTAGTAGTAATCCGTTTCTGGTGGCCAATTTTGCTAGCTATTATCTCTACGACTATCTCAACTTGCCAATAATAAAAAAGTGGAACCGGAAACGTCTTTTGCACGTAAATACAGTTGGACTTGTTCTGCTGTTACGCTTATCTGACCAAAAATCTAATTAAGAATATTTTAAATATAAATTTATTTTATAACTATTTGAGTACTAAAGTTAAAAACCCAAAAAGATACCTAACTGAAAAAATATAACCATTAATAGTGGTCCGATTAATAAAAATAATAAAATAAAATAAGTAGGAAGATGAAGCTTACATTAATTTAAAAAAAGTGTAATTAAATGTTTTCATAAAATTATTATATTCTACTTACACAGAAGTTGATTAGTCGATTTTTTATTTTCCCATATCTCAAGCGTATAAAATTGAGTTTGATATTGCTGCAGAAATATCAATTTTTAATATGTAGGAACCCAAAAAAGTAATCTCCGAACAGCCGATATAATATTTTAAGTTTAAAATAATCATACATTGTTGAACAAATCCCGAGCTTAAACTAAAATTTTCGGTTCCATTTTTTCCGCAAATCCTCATCTGCAATTTTTAAACTGTAATGTTATAAAGGGCCTTACAAAATCAATGATTTTCTTCCAAAATTTCTAGGTTTAAAACTGCCACCACTATAATTTTTTGAAAACTCCATCTTCAAAAACCGATAATTCTATTGACTTCAATTTTAAATAATTTAATAGTCCTTAAGCATTACACTTACAGTGTGTCAAAATATTCTCAGAATAAACCAATGACAAACATGCTGTGCTTCCCAAATTTTGGAAATTTTATAAAATCGGTTTTTGGAAAATGGCTACTGATTTTGATTAAATGTAGTGATGCTAGCGAGGCCTAAAAGACTCACATGATAGTTTTCTATTTGTTAACATAAGTTGTTTTTGAGGCCTTCTAAAGTAGTTTGAAAATTTTCCTATTTTTGAAAATTCCGACAAGAAAGTTTTTAAGTTCTTTAATTGACTAACCATTATACTTATAATGTAAACTGTAAAAATAGAAAAACTTATTATAAGAAATGTTTTTCGAAAATAATTGCAAGACGTTTAATAATATTTTGTGACCTACACGATCTACAAAACTGTTTGTTATTTATTAGAAACCTTGTCTCTGGGGCCTTATATAATTTTTGATCATTTTAGATTTAGTAACATGTTTGTGTCTGTAGAAATAACATGAAAATTATGGAGCATTGTAATAGTAATTAACGTTACAGGTCCGGGAAGTGATTTGTTACGGTACGAGTTAGATGTTTATGGACGAGTCGACGAAGGAGCCGTGTCAAGAATATCTAAACGAATAGAGTAATAATAACTTCACGGACGTGTATCGAACTACGTTTTTTCCTACTGTTAACGATTTTAAATAAAAAGTAAAATTAAAATTTTAAATGGCATATTTGACAATAGACAATGTAATCATTTTATTAATGTAAATAAAGGCAGACATATTGCTTTGTAAAAAAATATGAAAAATAATATCTGCTGGAAAATGGTTAGTGAATCAAGTGAAATTTCTCAGAGAAGCGCAGAAGCTGTGCGGACACTTATTCCTGTCAAGTCTTCGCAAAGGTATGGGAAGGAATATGCGTTATTTTGTGAGTGGCGCAAGAAATATGACATATGAAAAAGAGTGTTAATGAAAACGTGATGTTGGCTTACTTTTTGGATTTGGTTAGATAAGTTTCTTTTTTAAGAATTTTCTTCTCATAACATTTTACCTTTCAGTCGAAAACATTTAATAGTTCATCATTATGGTCTAAGTAGTCGATGGCTAAGCCAATGGTGATCGTTAATGAGAATGTCGACATTTCACGTTTCCCTCAGTTGTTAGCTTTTTTAAAAAATCAAAATGTGGGTCACCATCCAAATCAATCGAAGGTGCCGACTAGGGAAGAAGTTGAAAAATTCATGAGAGAGGCACCTGCGAAGGAGTATTTACTAATAAAGGTAATCTCTTTGCTAGGAATTTCTGGAGGAAGTCGAAGAGAATAAATTTATAATTTAACCGTAGATGATGTAGAGGATACTGGGTCTCAGTTAGTGGTTCGTATTAATCAAACAAAAACACATGTTAGACGGGTGTTTACTGTGATTAACAGCAATGAGATGCAATACGTGGATGTCTTCAGAAAATATTACAATTTGCGACCAAAAAACCTTCCTGAACCACTTTTGGTAGGCTATAGGTAAGGTAAATGCATAAGCCAAAGAGTTAGTATACATACTGTTGGGGGAGCACCTAGAAAAATCGCTAAATTTCTCAATCTTGAACATCCCCAAAAGTATACAGGCCATTGCTTCAGAAGAACTTCGTCAAGGTTATTGGCCAACGCTGGGCCTGATATCAATGTTTTAAAACGGCATGGAGGATGGAAGAATTCAAAAGTTGCTGACAAATATGTTGAAGAATCTATTGAAGCCAAAAAGAAGATAGCCAGAATGATACAAGGGGGTGAAACTTTTGTGGAGGTGTTGCAGCAAAACCAATCATCTTCCGCCATAGTTAGTAATAAAGATGTACCTTCTTCTATAAATGTTTCAGATAACAGCGGTTGTACCATTACTGTTAATATTCACAAAACATGTTAAACTAAGTATAAATTTAATTTTTCATAATGTTTTTTTTTTAATTTTTTTATAAAGTATAAGGATTTAAAACAGGTGTTTCATTTTGTGGGAGAATTGGATGAATCAGTCCGGTAAAGTAACATTACAGTACCTGGTACCATAATATGCCATTTCCCGGACTCAAATTAGTACCTTAAAGTCTACTTTACGGTACAGTATGAAATAAAGCTATTTTCAAAATATGATATATAAATATCGGACGTTGATATATCATTTCCGGTTATATCCGAAGTGATACCAACTCACTATAAGGATGTCATCATGACATCTGGATTTAATGTTAATATAAATTCAAGAATAGGCAGGTCCTGTCCTGCCCTTATCTTCCAAATCAACCTCTATGAAAGTTGTTACAGGAAATATGCAAATATCCAGTATTTGGCCCTACAGAGTAGTGGGTATAAGTAAAATCAATACCTTTTTAACTCTTTGATAGTGTATGTTTGCCTCTATTGTGCTGTATAAGATTTATAAAATATCACTTACAGTTTTCATTTACAACCGAAAAAGTTCACCGTGGAATCACAATAAATGTTTCTAAAGGTAAATGAATATTAATGTAACAAATCGATATCTGCAAACCTTTAATTAACTTTACACATACCAATATTTGACACTAAACTGTGGTTTTATAAGATTCTTAAACAAATTTTTGCAAGGGACATTGCGACGTTTAGCAAACCATCCGTTGCAATTCTTATTGTTGTAGTTAAAGAGCACTGCTCTAAAAGTGTTCTTGGGTCCTTAAAAGTCAAAAGAGGTAATCTTATCTGAAATCAGCAAATATAAACAAAAATCTGTCAATGAGTGGCGCCTCGTAACGGATACCTGCCCGCCCTGGTGTCCACCAGGTAATTTAGGGCGCCTCTATTTAGGGTAAAGGACCCTCTGCCACCGGAAATAGGTTTATTGTCTCGCTAACGCACAAAAGTTATTGTGGCAGCTTGAATACATTTACTTCTAAGTGAAAATCTACGATGTTACGTCATGAAACGTAACTCGTTCATTCACAAATATTGAGAAACATAAACTTGACAAAATGTTGCCGGTAAAGCGAAAGCGTTTTATTGTATTGTATTGTAAGTTTTATTGAATATTACAGTTTTAAAAGAAAGTTTTACTAAATGGTTGACTTAGAAAATGAAACTCAATTTTTCATTAAGAGGCTTTGGAGTGACTTAAAATAACCTAAAATCAGCGATTTTTATTGTTACTATAGTGTCATTGTCATTGACATTTCCCCTTGCGGTTTTTTGAACCGGTAGACAACATGCCCAAGATTGAAATAAGGTGAAAGAATTATCAACAAAATCATAAGAAAGGGCAACAGAAAACTGCCAAAAGTAATGCAAAAATACAGTACAGTCAACCTAGTTTATGATATACATAGATTTAATTTAGTGAAGGTTTTTCTCCTTATTACAAACTACCATCCCTAACGAAGATAATTCACAGAAATTCAATGTTAAGATTTATCTAATTTTCGTACGAACAGAACAAATATCAAGACTCTGTTACAAATTAATTTTATCCTATATTATAAAGGTGTATTTTTTTAATTTGACGTCAAAATAGACGCTCAAAAGTTCATTGTGAACGTAACACACGGCAGTTGTTTCAAATTAACCTCACTTTTTACGTTTATGCTGTTGTAGTCGTTTACTTGGATTTCTAGTCGATTTTTAGGATGCAGTTTGAAAAATCAGTTTTTTCCAAGACTAAACTGTGTATTCAATTAGTGAAATACGTAAGTACAGTACAATTTATGTTTTATAATTCTAACTAAAACAGAATCTTTCTTTACAGAACATCAATTTCACTGTCTGTAATCTCTGCATGTTCGTTGTTTGTGTTTAGTAACGTAACCTCTTCAAATAAGATGGTTTCGTTACATAAAATTGTCTCAACAAGTTCAGTTGTCAGTTAGCACCTGCCACAAAATATTACAAAGATATCCATTTGTATCCCGTTTAGGCCTTGGTTACATTGAATGCGTATGCGTGCGATTTTTTAATCGTACGCGCACGTACGACCACGGCAACCAAAACAAACCTATTCACTTGAATATGTATGGTTACATTGTACGCGATTGAGACTGACGCGCGCGTACGTGATCGTACGTGTATAAACACGAAACAAACTGGTTTATTTTTACCTGCGTTAAACGTGCGATTTTTGGTACTGATAAACAAAAGTAAAGAGATATTTAAAGCAAATTATTAAATATTTTAATGAAAATGGATCTTGAAAAACTTATTTTGTGTATTGAATCAAAAAGACCCTTGTGGGATCAAAAATGTAAAGAGTATCACAACAGAAATCTAGTTAGAAAACAATGGGAGAAAGTCAAAAGTGGAGTATTTCTCCAGTTTATCATGAATAGACCTATTCCGTTTATTTCGCGAAATGACGTCACAGCTCGAGTGCGCAGTAGGCTAACGGTCATACTGGGTATCTGTCAAAAACAGCCTGTATAATAATACGTTTAGTTCGCAGTTTTAGTTTATTTTACAGTCAAATAAGGTATGTAATTTTATTATTTTTAATACGAAAGTGTTAAAAAGCTTTAACTTTGATGTTAAGCATGCAACTTATTGTGTAGAAGCATTTTATGAAGATATAAAAGTGAAAACTCTTAGAGACAATCAGATTGCATAAATTGATTTTAACATTTTCTGTTATTTTTTGAATAATATACCGAAGAAAAGTAAAAGTTTACACCATTTTATGTTTTTTATAGCCTCTCAAATAAACATGGTACATCAGTGTTGTGTTCCAAAGTGTTTTTCGCGTTCGAACAAAACGAAAGATAAAGGTGTAACCTTTCATTCTTTCCAAAGGAACAAGGTTACGTGCGATGCGTGGATACACAAAATCAAAAGGGATACTAGGAAAAGTGCTCGAAACCGAAAGGGTTTGATGTAGGCGACATATTGGAACCAGTAAAATTAAACGTAGAATCATTTTGCTCGTCAAATTGTCAGTTCAGTGCTAGCTATGTAAAAAAACACTAGAATAATTGCCCGTGAAAGAATCCATGTGGAAAGAGCAATAGCGAGAATAAAATCCTTTGAAATTTTATCAAATGATATAGCAGTAGGTATCACATTTAGCTAATATTAATCAAATATGGCCTGTTTGTTGTATACTTACAAACTTTCGGTATCCACTGTGTAAGAATAAAATAAGTGAATAATAAACATAAATAATTTTAATATGCATAATATATTGTGTAATTACTGTTTCTTTCATAAATGTAAATAATTAACATAATCTCTGTCTTGGTCATGAAGGCTATCTTAACGGACTTCTACTGTAAAATACTATTAATAAAACTGTATTTACAATTATTGTTTTTTTTCTACTTTGATGATTGGGTGAGTGATCGCAGTATGTACTTTTCTGTTCTATTTCATACTGTCCTTTATATACTACTTTATGCCATTCATTTGAGTTTGGAGAATGGCACATTACAGTGTTATGGCTGGTAAGTGTTGCCTAGCAACATTTGTTGTCTATTTTTGACAAATAAACAAAAAACATGCAGGGGTATAGCAATTTCGAAGATGATGGTAGGTGTTTATGTTATACTTCCTTTCATATATTTTGAAAGTACAGGCATCTAGGGTGTCAAAATATGTAATTGTTGTTGAAAAAGAATAATTTACAAAACACAAATCATGCACATAACCTTCTGCAAAATATTTGTAACCTTTTTCCTTGTGCTTCAGCAGACGCCCCTTTTCCTGGAAATATTTTGTCGGCGACTTCAAATGTAAAATTTTTAAGAGCACCTAAGTTTTTTGTTAATTCATTCATTGCTTTCTGTTTAATTTCAATGTGACACGTGTAAACTATACGGAAAATATTTGAATATAACCCAGTATGTCTGGTGAGCTACTGCGCATGTATAGTTCTCTCACTTGAATGCTACCCCTCTCTCTGACCGCGAAATAAACGGAATAGGTCTACTGACCATAATCTTTTTTTAAGAAATTCTTTGTTCATCTACTTAAGGAATGCGAAGAAAGGTTCCTAGCTAAGTTGCTAATGGGTATTTACGCAAATAAAGGCATTTCAATACGGTTACAATATTTCTTACAAGGTAGTACGAGTATAATTTACAGGTAATAATAATAATATCTGTGGCTTGGTGCTAAAAGGGCCAATGTCCATTTTTTCCCATTTGGTGTTCTATGTGGTGTTAACCTACATAGCCTTGCTACTTTGTTGTGCTATAAGGGCCAATGTCTAATCCTAACCGTTAGTTTTTAATAAGCAAGCGTGGGGCCAAAGCTGTAAAGTATTTTGCGAAATTTTTTGTTATTAGAAAGGCCTATGTCGACATACACCATATTCAGTTTCTAAACACAAGAATTTAGTTACTGCTAAAAGGACCAAAGTTAACATTGGCCGTTTTAGTCGAAAGTTTCTCAACTATAAGAACTACATATGGATATTGGCCTTTTTATTCAATTGCGTTTGATATGCTTCTGTCAAAATCCTTGCTTTGACAGTTCACATAATGTACTCTGATAGTACCTTACCAATTTAATAGTGAGTAATGGTTTCAAGTGTTTTGCTTTGCGTATTAAATTAATTAAAGATGAGTTCAAGAACCAGAAGAATATTAGATTTATGTGCATCGTCACAAGAAGGTAAGCATTATTGATATCTGTGTAGTATTATTAACTTACACTGACATTTTTAGGTTATGAGTTAATTATTCGTTTTCTGATTTGTGTCCTTATGTTTCAGATTTGTTGCATGTTAGTACTAGAAGCAACGTTCTGTCTAGCCCAGCACCGTCTGTAAGCAGTGAACTACAACATTTATTAAACAAACAGTTTTGGTAATCCAAATCAAGAAATAACACGTCAAGCCGTACCAGTACCTGGCCACAGTGGATTGATTGTTCAAACTTATAAAGACCATATAAAACTGACTCCGCTGAAGAGTGTTTCGCCACGTTTTTGTAGTGAATCTTCTTAGACTTTTACAAACTGTCTGCAGAAGGCAAAATCAATATCTTGCTAGTTTGGTAGAAGAATCTAGAAAGAAAACTGAAAGACTAACAATTGAAAGAGAGACAAGGAGCCGCAGACAGGTTTCAAGAAAATATTACCTTCAAAACAAGGAACATATAATTGAGTCTGTCAAACAATGTTCCTTAACACCCTTGGCATTAGTTTAAAACAAATAAGAATTATTGTAGAAAAGAAACTTGCTAGTGGAACTGGAATTTGTCCAGAAGCCCAAAGAGGAAAACATCAAAAGCAACCAAAAGTAGATGACGTCGACAGAAAGGTTACTAGAGATCATATCGGTATGTTTCCTGCATACAAAAGTCATTATTCCAGAGCACAAACCGATAAAAAATAGTTATCTCCAGATTTGTCTATATTGAAAATGTACCGGTTATACCGTAAATTTCTGTAAAGACAACACTATTACGCCACAAAAAGAATCCCTTTACCGAAAAATTTTTGTAGAGGATTTTAATCTTTCATTCCAAGAACGACACTTGTGAAAAATGCGATACGCTGGAATAGTTATTTACATCCTTAGGGAGGAAAGTGATAGTTTGCAGGCGAGGTGTGGCAATTGTGGTCGAGGCGAAGCCGAGACCACAACCACGCCGAGACTGCAAATCACTTTACTCCCGTAGTGTGTACAACATTTTTTCTACTGCCGCTACTTACCTCCTTATTTGCCTTGCAATGGTTGTTGACAGGGAACATAATATTGCTTTAGGAAGAAATTTGACGTTTGTCAATAAACAGCGCGGAGAACATGTAACTATGGAGATTGCTTAAATTTGTTTGGCAATTTATGAAACAGCGAATCAGATCGCGGAAAACATTTAGTGTCTAGACGCGGAAAGTAAAATAAGGCTTGCTTATTGGCTGAATTTAATCACTTTCCCGGCGAGGTCGGTTTTTTGGCGTTTTCCGACCTGTTAGACTCGTACTTGCAACTGGTTTTCCATTGCGGCAGTAGAAAAATGAAATTACAGTGTAGTAAAGATGAGTCTGAAAGGCTTGTACTAGCTCAAGAAAAAGCCGAACATCTCGAGCAAGCTGAGGCAGCCTATAATTCTAAAAGAAGTGACAAAGAAAGCAGGAAAAACGATACTTTTGAAATAACTATATCGTTTGATTTGCAAAAATGTTTGACAACCCCTTACCTGACCAGTGGCTATAGTTTTTACAAACGACAGTTATGGACTTGTAACCTAACTGTATATGAAACTAAAAAAGGCAAATCAACGGCAATTTGTTACTTATGGAATGAAACTATTGCAGGCCGAGGTGGCCAAGAAATAGGATCATGTATATATACCAGTATTTGAAAAATATACCAGAATCGATTCAAACCGTTGCTTGCTTTGAAAGAGCGAGATCTAGGACGCGGTTTTCCAAGCATCTCTAGGCACTTAGGCCACATTTGGCCCATTGTACACCCTAACAACTAAGAATTTTGCCTATCTGGGGTAATTCCAACTCCAGTAGTGATTTTTAACGTGTCACACATCGCAGTGGCACGGGACCTACGGCTTTACTTCTTATCCGACAGAAGGCGCATTTTCAGATTTTTCCCCGCTAGAAATATCTCGCCGACCTCAGCCAGGTTTGAACCCGCGTCCCTCGGATCTAAAGGCAAATGCGCTAACCACTAGACCACCGAGGCCGGCATTCAAACCGTTAATATGTACAGCGATTCTTGTAGTGGACAAAATCGCAATAAATATTTTGCTACAATGCTGCTTCAAATTGTTAATGAACTCCATCGAAATGGGAGAATTTTAATAATCAATCATAAATTCTTGGAAGCTGGACACACTCATGGAAGCAGATACAATCCATGCAATAATAGAAAAAACTAAACGAACCACGTCTGCACAAATTGAACTTCCACGAGACTGGGCAAATTTGATTCGATTAGTGCATCGAAAGCCACCCATAATCGTTTATGAATTAAAGCAAACTGATTTTCTAAATTTTTCTCAATTACTAAAAACTGATTATGTAAACAGAAGGAAGAATGATAGTCGAGCGTCACTGCACTGGATGAATGTTAGCCACAGACAATTTATAATATAATACATGTTATTAGTAGGTTTGCAAAAGCAAACGTCATGGGAAGCGGGACTTATTAAAAGAACCTCCCGTTCTCAAAAAAATAAAAAAATTAGAAAAATAAATCACCACTAAAAATTTAGGGCTGTTTTATACCCTGTGTAAATTAATTTTTAATAGTTTTAAGGTTGTTTTAGTTTGTAAGTTTGACATAATTAATGTATTTATATGTAAATAGCCAATGAAATAATTTTTTAATTATTTTCGTATGACTTCTTTTTGTGGACCTACCTATTTATAATATAACGCTAAGTTCTACCTGCCCTTTTGTCTTTTTGTATTTACTAATAAAAGGTTATGACTTTTGAGTAATACCTGAGGCAGATTATTATCTCCGTTTACCTGTTTATTTTATCTGTCAGAAAGTATGGTTGTCCAACAAAGTTATGTATATCTAATCTGAATTTGGCCTACTACAAATGGAAGGTTGAGACACAGAATAAATACCTACGGATACAGAAGCGCCACTCTCGGCGGCGCCTTTGATGTTTCAGTAGCTAGATTTTGTGAGGCGGCCATGTTGAAAGCAAGTAACTTAAGGCGGGTAATTTAAAAACTTGCATTAAAGACTTGATAGTTTTATAATTTTTATGCTTTGATTTGGCACAAGGTAAAAATATATATTTTTTAAGAGTGTACATTAAAAAAATAAAATCTTATAAATGTTTAATATTAATCATTTTTACATTTTTTGCGTGTTTATTTCTAAAGTTTCTATTAATATATTTTAAACAATAAAATATTTTTGAAGAGAAACAAAGACTTAAAAAATTGGAAATCGAAATAAAGAAGCAACGCAAAGA
>JABXWE010009341.1:0-26058 GCA_014611495.1 Limonius californicus | reverse complement strand
AAATAATTCAAATTCTGTATTAGGTTTAACGGAACTTCGTCCAACATTACTTCTAATTCATTTCTTAAAAATAATAAATACCGCTCTGAATTTAAATTTTCCTCAGAAAAATACGGACCAAGTATTTTTGTATCGAGAATACCACACCAAACATTTATAGAAAAAACATGTTGATCTCGTAATATCACCCTGTATATACAATTTGAGATTTCTTTAAAATTACAGAACTTTCTTTAGAATGGTTAACACTGTAAAGCAATCTTTTCGAAAATATGGTAGTTTTAAAAACAGCCTAGAAGCTATTTAGGAATTTTGGAAATTCAAAAGGAGCTTGGAAGCTATTGTAAACATTTTTTAATGAAAAAGTAAAAAGTTGTTTCCACCATGGGAATAGCAGTTGGAGTCTATTTCTGAGACTTCTGTAAAAATTGCAGGAATTTTAGATATTTGGCTTGAATTTTGACTTCTCTATCCATGGGGTAGGCCTGGCGTATCCAGGATCGACCTTGAGTCAGCTCCATGTCAGATGATGATGATGACCGTGGAATTCCTAGAATCTGCTTAGAAATTGGATAGAAGTTATTACAATTATTGAAGTATGTTGGGTTCCTTATTTAAGTGTTCTTCTAATTTTATTGGCCAGGAGTTCTAATCCTGTGTGAATGTGATGCCATTTTATAGAAATTGTATAGGAATTGTATATCTTAATTTTTAAAATTTTATTTAACCAAACAATAATACATACACGTAGTCTAGATCTTCCTAACCCTTTATAAATCGAATTCTCTTAATTTACAATTTATAAATAAGGACCTTACCTTTGAAATACTATAAAAGCTACAATAACAAAAAAATATGAAAACGTGTTATTTGCGACCTAATATTGAAAAAAAGAAATGATTTTCAGTTGAATATCCTCAAATATCTCCAAGCAGGAATTAATTTAAAGTTTCCTCACAGGTCTGGTCCGGAATTACATTCACAAACACAAAACATCCGAAACTTAACTTCCACGTAATGTACCTTAGCCTAAGCCCTTCCAAGTTTACTAATAAAGTGCTGGAGTTTAGGGCCATCGATAACTCCGGCAAATTCACTAATAATTAAACAACATTCACAAGAGAATTTGCGTGTCTGAAACGTTGGAAATTTCCAATAAACTGTACCTAATTCTGCAGCAAACTTATCGGTGAGCTCGTCGAAGTTGTGGTCAAACTACCAAGGGAGGGCGAATGCGAACCCACAGGTGGTTAGATTCAGGTGGGCTCAACTCAGATCAAAGGGGAATTGCTTATAAATACTCGGTTCTAGCGACACACGTTTCATTTAGGGCAATTGACGCGGATGAACGCGATTAAACTTAATCAGGATGTGGGGCGAAATGCTATCGCACAGGCGATGGGATGTTCCATTTCCTTACAGTTTTAAAATATTATTTATTAATTTATGTAAACATAACTCAATTCATCAATATCTGTCACGCTAAATTTTAAGCTGACAATTTATCAGATGCGCCGAGAATTGTTTCAAATAAAAAAAGTTAAGTATTTTCAGTTCATCCATCATTGCGTCTAATAGACTTTGATACTAATTACGTAGTACGTATGTATTGTTTAATATATATACAATTATATTCCAAATTTATTTATACATTTACTTAAGTTACTAATAGTATTAAATATTGGAGTACAACATGAAACATTTTAAGAAATGCTTTGTCCACAGTGATGCCTATAAATAATTGATTGGAGGTAATATTGTCTGTGGAAAAAGCAATTTAGACAATTGTAATGCTGGCTGCCTACCTAAAAACAGAAATATTGCACTACAATCCAATTCATCCAATACATTCCAATAAGGTTTGCTATACGTAACAAAATAGTAACTTTGAGTCATCGGTTTATAACATTGACTACAATTATTATATAGTTATCAAAGTATAGATATTTGAGTGGCTACAAAAATTATTTACTTTAGATAACTAAATCTATAACTCAACTCCCGCCGGTACTAAGATCTTCCTATGTTTCCTAAAAGTAGACAGTTGAATTATTGAGCAAACCTGGATGGATGTTATTTTAGTTCTTCCGAGATGTGAAACTAATCAGTGGCGAGTGAGCTCACAATTTTTAAACAGCAGAATGACGTCTCAATTTTTCTGAACCCTTGGTTTCTTAGCATCTCCCCAGTTATTAAGTCTTCTCGTGAGCGTATCATCTTCATTTCTAGTAAAGACACCTTCTTGTGGTATTTGCTTATTCACGTGATATCTTGCGCACCAAAATGTAATATAATGTTTTTTCAGAGTTCAGCATTTTGTACTGTAGACTGTAGACATTTTTTTTTGAATTTATTTGTACAATTTTTAATTATATTTATGTAAATTTTACCTTCTATCGGTAGACTTTTCTGGTCAGGTTGTCTTCTACTATTATCTAGATTAGACTAGTATAATGAGTAGTGATGGGCATACTGGAATGATTTAAATACTCGAATGATTAGTATTCGAATGATTTTAATAATCGAGATATTCATTCGAATTAATCATTCGAATCAAAAGAGCGCGTGCATTTTGCAAATGCGAGAAAGGTCTCTCCGTCTTGTCTCGAATTGTTTTTGCTGATATCGGCTGCTGTATTTATTTAAATTTATTGTAAACACCGTTTCATGTTTTTTCGTGATATATTATAAGTTATTAAATATTAATTTTCATAATTATTTTACTATATTTGATTAATAGTTTATACCTTTATAAGTGTAATCATGACGACCAATTTAGTCACCAAATTTTATTTGATATTTTTAAATAGTGACATAAATTCTACAATCAATATCTTTTAATTTAAGTATGTATGCAAAAGCAGAAATAAATAATAGTAGCTTTAGACTGCACGGTACGAAATTCTGAAAACTTATTTTGCTAACTTAGCTGCACATGCGACCCCATCACACAAAAGCAAGTCAAATATATTACTTTGTAGTTTATTTTTTATTATCTTTTCGAACTACACATTCATTCGAATACTACTCAAATTATATAACGCAAACAATATTTTGATTACCAGCCAATCAACGAAACAAAAGTAATGCAAGAAGTTTTTATCACTCGAATGAATTATTACCATATCGGTGAACCGAATATTTCGAGTTCTTTCATTCAACGTATTCGAGAGAACGTATTCGTATTATTAGCATATCGGTGGTGCGTTCACAACCAAATATTTCGAATTATTTTATTGTCAATGCGTGTTACAAACATATTCGAAGAGTTCTTATCATTGAATCAATCAATGAATTATTAGCATATCGGTGATGCATGCATAACCGAATATTTTGAATTATTATATGTGATATATATGAAATATGTGCTACAAAAGTATTCAAGAAGTTGTTATCACCCGAATGAATTATTAGCATATCGGTGATGCATGCATAACCGAATATTTCGAGTTCTTTCATTCGAAATGTGTCGCTAAGAACGTATTCGAGAAGTTTTTTACTTAACACTGAATTATTAGAATATCGGTAATGCATGCATAACCGAATATGTCGAATTATTTGATTCGAAATGCGTACTATGAACGTATTCGGGAAATTTTTATCTTTCCAATGAATTATTATCATATCGGTGATGCATGTATAACCGAATATTTCGAGTTCTTTTTATTCGCAATGCGTCGCTACGAACGTATTCGAGAAGTTTTTATCATTCGAATGAATTATTAGCATATCGGTGATGCATGCATAACCGAATATTTTGAATTATTTCATTCGAAATATGTGCTACAAAAGTATTCAAGAAGTTGTTATCACCCGAATGAATTATTAGCATATCGGTGATGCATGCATAACCGCATATTTCGAGTTCTTTCATTCGAAATGTGTCGCTAAGAACGTATTCGAGAAGTTTTTTACTTAACACTGAATTATTAGAATATCGGTAATGTATGCATAACCGAATATGTCGAATTATTTCATTCAAAATGCGTACTATGAACGTATTCGGGAAATTTTTATCTTTCCAATAAATTATTATCATATCGGTGATGCATGTATAACCGAATATTTCGAGTTCTTTTTATTCGCAATGCGTCGCTACGAACGTATTCGAGTAGTTTTTATCATTCGAATGAATTATTAGCATATCGGTGATGCATGCATAACCGAATATGTAGAATTAGTTCATTCGAAATGCCTACTAAGAACGTATTTGAGATGTTTTTATCATTCGAATGAACTATTAGCATACCGGTGATAAATGCATAACCGGATATTTCGAGTTTTTTCATGCGAAATGCGGCGCTACGAACACATTCAAGAAATTTTTTTCATTCTAATGAATTATTAGCATATCCGTATATATGCATGCATAACAGAATATTTCGAATTATTTAATTCGAAATATGTGCTACAAATGTATTCGAGAAGTTTTAATCATTCGAATGCATTATTAGCGTATGGGTGATGTATGTATAACCGAATATTTTAAATTATTTCATTCGAAATACGTGCTACAAACGTATTCAAGAAGTTTTTATCAATCGAATGAATTATTAGCATCTCGGTGATGCACCTATAATCGAATATTTTGAATTATTGTATTCGCAATGCGGCACAACGAAAGTATTCGAGAAGTTTTCATGATTAGAATGAATTAATCGCATCTCGGTGATGGACGCGTAACCGAATATTTCGAATTGTTTCATTCGAGACGCACGCGTCGCTTCGAACGTATTCGAGAAATTTCTATCATTCGAATTGATGATTAGCATCTTGGTGATGCATGCATAACCGAATATTTTAAATTTATTCATTCGAAATAAGTGCTACAAACGTATTCGAGAAGTTCTTATCAATCGAATGAATTATTAGAGTTTCGTTGATGCATGCATAATCGAATATTTCGAATTATTTCATTCATAATGCGTCGCTTCGTACGTATTCAAAAGTTTCTAATAATGCGAATGAATTATTAAGATCTCGGTGATGCACGCATAATCGAATATTTTGAATTATTTCATTACTAATACTGAGCTCTTAGTTAAGAAAATCTGCATAATATTTTAAGGCAACCTATGCATAGTTAATTATTAAAGATTTTTATAGCTTTCAGAAAGATCCATCCAGTATAGTAAATCTATTCAAAATTTGACATTTACGAAGTGCAGACGCCTAAGAAAATTATACGAATTTCGTAATCTTTACGGATGTTACGGTATGCATTTGGAAGTAAATATTTTGTGCTCTATAGTGAATAACAAGTTAGTAGCTCACAAAAAAAGATTTTCTTTCAACACAAGTTACTCGTATCGAAAATTAATAAGATCGTAATGTATTTCAAAAATATTACTACGAAACGAAAGGAATATTTCGCTAAACGTTTAAATTGACTTTTACATGTCTTCCACTAATTATGTCAGATTTAAACAAAATTTGGTATTTGAACCACTCATACAATAATTACGTGTTTAAGCAAAAGTTTAATTAGATGACAGAAATTAAACGAACAAAATACACAAAGTAACATAATTGAAACCTACAGTTGCTACTAATTTTACCTCACAAACTTGACCTTAGCAATTTTACAAATAAAAAATGTATCCTAATACATTTTTTTTTAATTTAACTCAAATTAGTATAAAGATTACTGTACAACAATCACCATTTATTTTTCTGTTCGTCTCTGACTTCTTCGGCGATTTTATGTTGTATCAGTTGTAAATAAAGTAGCTGTTGTACTACAAAGCAATATACTAAAGAAGTCTGGGGTAGTAGAAGAAGAAACAACTTGTAATATTAAATTAACTTCGTAAAAATAGAAACCCCCGGGACATCTTCGCATGTTTTCCAAAAAACGCCAAGAATAAAGGGAAATGGGATTGTTTTGGGAAAGTTCTTATCATTGCTTCTTTGCACGCTGCTTTTCAAGAACAAGAGTTCCTGCTCCTGGTTAGCCTTTACATAGATTACAATTCCTTCTTAATAAGGTATTGGGTAAGAACTAGACCGGTTAGAAATAATAAGTAGAATAAGAAATTAATTTCTGGCTTAATTTATTTTAAACTAATTAGCTACTCCTTCAATACCAGTTTTAAAATTTCAGTTCCGTTAATAAGCCCTAAGGAAATTTCACAGAGTGAACTTTGGACTCAGAAAATATTCTCTTTTAAAATATTAAACGTTTAAAAATCTCTTACTTGAATTTAAATAAGTTTGAATATTATACCTACATCATAACGTCTCGGACCGACGGGCAGTAAATAAATAACATTAAAAAATAAATTACACCATATTTAATGCGAAATGGAAACACTTCCAACTCTATCTCATTCTCTATTAAAAGCTGCGAAATGTTATTTCAAAAACATGCATTTCTATAAATACCTGCTTGTATTGACGTCAATTATATAATGTGAATTTGAAACCGGAAGCCGGAACTTTAACCACAGCCTAAAACAAAATATGACAGGTTTATAACATTAAGGTTTCTTTTAGTTTTCAGCTGTTCCATTACCAGCATCCCGTTCAATTTCCACAAACAATTGAATTACGTAAAAATACAATTGAATGTGAAAAAGTTGCACCTTGTCATTCGAAGTGTCGCTTCCTTTTAACATTTCATACAAAAAATGATGAAATCAAATGTGAAATTTACCACGGCCGGATATTTTCAGACGACGAGGGTATTTTTGCTGTTGAATAATGAAAATGATCGAATTTTTAAATTTTTAATGTGTGACGCAAGTACAACCGCACATCTCTAATAAGCCATTTAAATGATTTTCCAGAAACGCTGCAACAGAAGTTAATATACATTTCCATTTATTACTATGTTATATGTTGTGTATTCGGGTCAGTGCTTTCGTTTGCAAGCAGAACCAGTAGAAATGTTGCATTGTCATTGTTCGTACTACAAATATTTAATAAACGTTGTACAGTTGGAGCTAATTCGAATTCTAAACATGGACCGGTAAACAGCGTGGACTCCGTTCATGCGAAAATAACGACTTCGTAATCGAAAATCTATGGACAAATAGTTGTAATTTTGTCGCTGTATTTGCATAATGCTCGCTCTAATTCTAGGGCCTTTAATCAACGAATTTTTGCAGTACTAATTATTACTGTAGAAGGGCGGTTGTCGTCGCTTACAGGGTGACAATAAGTTAACCCACCAACACTTAAAATGTAACGGAAACAATTACAATGTCAGATAAACCTAAGATAACCCATTTAAAGTATAATCCAATACCCAAAAAGGTCTTAGAGCTTCAAAAGAAAAGTTATGATAACAAAAATACTTGTATATGTGATCCATAAAATATCATTTTCACTATAGTCTATAAATAATTTCGTATTCCTTGCCTTAACTTTTCGTTACGCAAAACTCCCTTGACGCTTGCTGTTGAAAACGGGAAACATTTAGTTAATTATTCGGAAGTTTAGCATAGCAACTGCATAATTTATATTTCCAAATAGCTGATTTATTTCACAAGAATACTGTAATAGTTCTTCTTCTTCTGTGTATAGGCCAATGCCTGTTAATCCCCTACAATGGAGTAGGTTGTGTGAGCCCTCTTTGCACGTATGCCAGACAGGAAACTAGCCTAACCCATAGAACAGAGAAAAGAAGTTCCACTGCATGGTTTACGAAGATGTTCGTATGACAACCGGGACCGACGGTTTTACGTACCCTCCGAAGCACGACCGGTTGCATATGCCACTATAATGGTCCACCCATTCGACTACTGACCAGCGCAAATTGTGCTGGACTACGAATACTGTTTGACCGGAGTCTGCAGTGCTCCGCTATACAACCGTGTATTGTAATAGTTGTAATACTGTATTCAGACACGTTTATGACGACAGAAAACAGTTGGCTTACATGTTTTAATAACTTGGCATATCTTCATAAAACAGATAGCTGACTGAGAACAGTATTGCTACTCCAAAATAGTTGTAATACTGTATTCAGACACGTTTATGACGACAGAAAACAGTTGGCTTACATGTTTTAATAACTTGGCATATCTTCATAAAACAGATAGCTGACTGAGAACAGTATTGCTACTCCAAACTATCAGAGGCGTCACTAGGGGGGGGCGGGGGTGCGGGGGTGCGGACCGCCCTAGGTGACACCATCACAAAGGGTGACACCAAAATGCTAAAATTACTGTCTTTATAAAGGTTTATAAAATTATCATTAAAATTTTACGCTCCAAAATATTGAACATTCGAATACTTGTTCGAACAACTGACTACATGCATTGTTATTTTCTCACACTTTATTATACTTCTCGGAAAAAGTAGGTATACAGACCCGATGCCGACAAGAGCTGTTTATTTACGTACAACCAGGCAATGTCATAAACTGCCTCCCGAAACCCGAACCTTTCTAGTAATCTTTGCAAATACGAAACACGTGTTAAAAGAAAAGATTTTTATTTTTCAGGAATGCATTCACGATCATTTCTTTCTTGGCTTTCGAGAAGACGAGTTCGGTGGTTTTGTTACTTTCGTGATATAATCACTCTCAACATTACGCGGATCAATGTTTCAATATGTCAAGAGACCAGATGATAGCCAGGGTTCATCAAAAGACACGGTTCCTGAGCCACCAATTGATAATGCTGATTTTTCTGATGCTAGTATGCATTCTGCAGAAGAGGAAGTAGTTGAAATAGAAGAAAATGAAGCAGAAAAACAGGGAATGGAAATGGATGAATTTGAAGCAGAAAGAGTGGACTGAAAGTGACTCTAACCATGATACTGTAAATGAGATGATGAATGAGGTTAAGGGGGAAACTTGGAATATTTTAGATGATGCTTCTTTTTGGAATATACCAGTCCCATATCATTTGCGAGTTGAAATCATCAAAAGAGGAAGTGCTTCTCTCCAGAAGAAAGATGGCCCTTTCAGATTTGCGACAAGGCAAGATCCAAAAGCAAAAGGAGATGTTCGCCAGATATCAAAAGAGTGGTTTTACAAGGTGATGCCAAATGGCGAGAAAGTGTTGCGATCATGGATGGTTTACTCACTCATCAGTGAGAAATTATATTGTTTTTGCTGCCGACTCTTTGTCATTAATACACGACATCTAAATTTGTGACTGGGTTTCAGATGTGGTGGAAACTGAGCCCGAAAGTGCATAATCACGAGACATTCGAAAAACACTTACATTGCTTTGAAAAATGGAAAACATTGGCAGCAGGACTTAGACTGCACAAAACAATTGACGCCGAAAGTATTGCTTTGATGGACATAGAGAAAAAAAAGTGGAGAGACATCTTGCACAGATTGCTCGATATCACATTGTTTCTCGCCAAGCAAAATCTGGCATTCCGGGGCCACAATAAAGATGAATCTTCATTGAATAAATGCAACTTTCTTGAAATAGTTGAGATGCTTTCTAAATATGACCCAGTGCTGAAAGAGCACCTAATAAGATTAAAGCGAAGCATATGTAAACTCAAAGCATCAGTATCTTATCTTGCACCAAAAACTCAGAATGAGTTTATACATGTCCTAGCAAATCATGTGAAGGAGAAGGTTGTCATGGATATAAAATCTGCCAAGTATTCATGTTCGATAGCACACCTGACACATCACACATTGACCAAATGTCCGAAGTGATCAGATATGTGAAAATTCACAATAGAAAAGTTGAAGTAAGAGAAGTGTTTCTGGGATTTTTCCCTTTAAAGGGGAAAAAAGCTATTGACCTCAGTTCTCATATTCTTAAAAATATGGAAAGTGATGGACTCGACATTATGCTGCGACTATAAGTGGAATTCATCGCGGTGTACAAGCCATTTTGAAAAGAAAGAACAGGAAGGCTATTTTTAATGGATGTGTGGACCATTCGCTTAACTTGTGCGGCCAACACTCTTTTGCTGAAAATACTTCGTGCGTTACTTTTTTTGTAACTCTTGAGACAATGTTATCCTTCTTTGCTGCTTCCACTCACCGATGGGATGTTTTAATGGATCACGCTGGAGTCTCAGTAAAAAAAAACTATCAACAACACGCTGGAGTTCTTCATCATGCTGCATTAAAGGCAGTGAAAGAAAAATTCGATGAATGTGTGGCGGCAATTGAAGCTCTATGTGATCCAGATGAAAATTTAGACACAAGAGGCACAGAGCAAGGTCTTTTACCTGCTGTCTGAAATTTTACGTTTCTGTGCTACCTCTACGTTTGGTGTGATGTACTTGAAGAAGTTAATCTTACACAGCTGTACCTTCAGACTAAGGGCTTAACTCTTGACAAGGTCGTGACAAAGCTAGAGACGCTAAGACTTTTTCTGTACGAGCAGCGCAATCATCTAGTGGAGCAGGCAATTGAACAGGCGCTTTTAAATTCAGACCAATACGGAATTTCAGTAGAGAGCAGACCCAGGTTCAAGAAGAGGATGACAGGTGAGCAAACAAGAGATGCTAGACTAACTCTGCAAGAAGAAAACAAGAGGGCGATGCTTGAGTGTATTGATCGTTTCCATTCTGAACTCCAGATCAGATCAAGAGCCATCAAGGAAGTAGCAGCCATGTTTGAGGCTGTTCAGGCCAAGTGTTTGATATCCGCCACTGAAGAAGAGTTACTGGTGTCCATTCCCAAATTGTCCACTTTCTATGATGAGTTATCAGAGGAAGAGCTTTTATTAGAAATACCAAGGCTGAGAAGGCACCTGAAGCAGCAGAGATTGATCTCGAAGAAGCCAAAGATTCATAGCTGAGTGGGAGTTCCTAGAATCTTTCCCATATCTCTCAGTGAGCCTACAATTATTTCTTACGATCTGTGTCTGTGGCTTCATGTGAGAGGAGTTTTTCAAAACTGAAGCTTATGAAGAACTATTTACGATCTACCATGAGTTGATTTCGATGAAGTAATTAACAAGTTTGCAGCTTTAAAGGCCACGAAAGGAAAGTTCTGATTTAGTCGAGATTTAATGTGAAAAAAATAAAAAAGTAACATATTTTCTATGTAGTTTTCAGCTCTTAACTTCTTACAATCTTTTGCCTACCGACCTTGAATTCAATTTTTCTTCTATTGCCTTTGTAAATATAGGGCCTACATTTACAAACGTTACTAAGGATTCTGTATGTTCCCGTTATTTGGGACTGGCGGACTCAGAGAAGGTCTATGGGGTAAGTCATGAGGGGGTGACACCATGAGTTGGGGTGACACCAACCCTAGTGACGCCGCTGCAAACTATGCATTGCAAATATTTTAATAAGCTAAGTTACAAAACATCCCCGATGGGGATTTGCCAGTTGCCTCCATCGGGAGCGTCCCCATTGGAATTGGGGAAAGCTCATCGGGTTTGTAAGCCAGCAAACTCGAAGGATACTGGGGAAATAAAACATCCACCGCGAAAAAAAACTATCCTGATCCTCCAGGTTGGGGGTTGGGGCGATCGGCCAGCAACTCATTTTCCGGAAAACTCCCTTTTGGAAGGGCATAGCTAAAAATCCCTTTAAACAGCCTCGGAATTTAATTGCCTCAAATGGAAAATGGACCGGACAAAGAAAACGGACGATGAATTTTGGTTGTTAGAATATCCTACTGTACTGTAAATTTTTAATACTTCCTTAAAATTATTGTAATACCTAAATTTAATTTAAATGTAATAAATGTTTAGTTATAACTCAATTCTTATATATTTTAGTTTCTTTATTTCAGTTACACTATTAGCATAACATCTAACTCGGTATTTCGACTTGTCGAGATTATGACTTGTCGGTATTTCGGCTAGTCGGAATTATGGCTTGTCGGAATTTCGGCTGTCGGGATTTCGGCCGTCGGGATTGCGGCTGTCGGGCTTCTGACCGGCACCGATCCTAGGGTTCAGGAACAAGGTACACGAAGAATTAAAAGCCTTCTCAATGGGTATAGTGATGCTATCCGAAACAAAAAAGAACGGAAACGGAAATGAAAGCAATAGAGATCCTCCTATACAGCGGGGTGGCAAAAGAAAAGAGAGCGAGAGCTGGGATTTGTGTAATGCTACATAAGAAATATAGAAGAGCGGTTAAAGATTGCAACCGCAGTTAACGAAAGAATAATCACGTTAGAATTGGCAATAAAAAATCGACCGCTAACCGTTATTGGAGTATACGCACCGAATGACGACGCAGACGTAGGAGTGAAAAATACATTTTATGACGAACTCTAGACTCAAATAGAAAAGGTAAAGAAACAAAACGAAATAATACTCATGGGAGATTTTAATGGTCGAGTGGGGAAAAAGACGAATAACGTCGTGGTTGGACGATACGGAGAGGATGTGGAAAACGACAACGGCCGAAGATTAATAGATTTGTGCGAAGAATTTTCCTTGACCATATTGAACGGCCACTTCCAACACTAAAACATACACAAATACACATGGACGAGACCAAGCGCAAATCAAAAATCAGTAATAAATTATATTATCC
Source organism: Limonius californicus (assembly GCA_014611495.1). NCBI lineage: Eukaryota > Metazoa > Arthropoda > Insecta > Coleoptera > Elateridae > Limonius > Limonius californicus. The sequence continues at coordinate 13,626 of JABXWE010009341.1, read as the reverse complement.
AAAAGCAAGACTCCACCATCAATATGCTGGATGTTCAAGTATATAGAGGAGCTGAATGTGGAATGGCACATCGACTCCCTCGAAGGAAGCTCAAGATCACGGGAAGCTTGCAAGTGTATAAATAGCCTAAGAAAAAACTGCAAGCAACAGCAAAAAATCGAAATAATAGAAATGGAAAAATGGGTGAGAAATTACAAGGAATTACTGACGGAAAACAGACAAACGTACAAGCAACAAATATTAGAAGAAAATCACAGACTACAAGATAATAGACAACAGAATATTACACTAGATGAAGTTAAAGACGCTGTGAGACTTAAAAATAGTAAATCTCCAGGTCCGGGAGATGTCCCTCTTAAACTGGTTAAACAAGCGCCAAATCAAGCAATTGAAATCCTTCAAGAAATATTTAATAAAGTGTGGAATGGCGACAATATCCCAGAAGAATGGAACAAGTCCTATATAACTTCGATATATGTAAAAAGAAACAAAAAGGACTGCGGAAATTATAGAGGGATAGCAGTGGCCTCGTCAATATGGAGACTGTATGGGCGAATTCTGAAGAAAAGAGTGGAAGAAGAAAACGAAGAAGTCGAAGAGCAGAGTGGATTTAGATCAGGAAGGTGCTGTGTAGATAATATTTTCACCCTGAAGCAACTGTCAGAGAAATGTTTAGTGACAAGGAAAGAGTTGCATGTAGTCTTCATAGAAGCAAAGAAGGCATAAATTTCGGAGCCACAGGCAAAACTATGGGAGGCACTGAGGAAAGCTAACATAAGTATGGAAACTATAAAAGCTATACAGAGACTATATGACGAATCAAATAGTCGGGTTAAAATTGGAAATTCATTGCCTTCCCCGTTCAAAACAGATATGGGATTCAAACAAGGATGTCCGATCTCACCTACACTATTTAAAATATACATCAATCAAACTCTGAGAAACTGGACGAAAAAAATGGAAAAAGGGATGCGAGAAACGGCAATAGAAGCTGTAACAAACTCGTTCATATACATAAGTTGCAAAACAAAGTGTGGCTTCAGATGAGGTCGCATTACGTAACTAACTGATATTACTTTGCGTTGTTCATACATGGCCGCTAATAATTAAAAATAATTATTCCAGCCACAAATAGAACATTTGATTAATATTTACGTACGTACCTGTTTCGTTCATTACAATGGCCACGTGCGTAAATATCATTTCACAATTTACCGCTGAAAGAATCTAAATATCGTTTTGTTATAGACAAAAGTTGCTTTCCCAAGACACAGTCATAAATAAATATTATAACTTGGTTATTTGCAGCTAACTCTTTTACGTAGTCTGATTGATACCTTGGTCTATATACATATTGATTAGAGGAAGGTGAAAATATACAGGGCGTCCCATACCTCGCGATAAAATGCCTCATACCGTTGCTCAGCAGTGCATACTACTGATAAAACAGTTAAAATGTATATTTTTCACAGGTTAGTTCCTTTACACCACGCGCGAAAAGAAGTGGAAATTTGGCAATTGTATAATATCTATGTTATAGGTTCTATAAAAAATACTTTTGCAGTTACTATGGAAAACTATTTATAATTATATACTTATTATTATCTAGGCCAGTCAACGCTTTCGACAACATAAAATCAACTATAAAACAACTCATTTCCGCACCTCCATGGAGTAGTTACCGGCGCTTTACTTTATGTAATATCCCCAATAGGGCTAATCTACAGCTAAACAAAGTGGTTATTAATCCTTTTCAGTACCTAAACACAAATTACTTATGAACAAAAAGGTGTAAAATAATAGACAGGTACAAATCAGAATTTAAAATGTTGTGTAAATTAATGGAACTGTTCAAAATGACCACCACCAACACCATGACATTCTTCACATCTTACTGCAATTGAACTTTGTATTCGTTGGAGCATGTGCTCGTTTGAAGTTGCAGCAGTTTGGTTGATACGATTTGTTAAATTGTCATCATTGTTCACTGGTGTGAACGTATATGAAATCCTTCAGATAACCACATAAATAATGTAAGGGCGTTAGATTAAGTGACGGCAGCGGCCAAGCTATAGCACCCCCAATACCAATCCACTGATCTGCAACCGTGATTCCATAATGGGGTGGAGCACCATCTTGTTGGTACGACATACCTTGTCTATTTATCAGTGAAATATTTACCAAAAGTATTTGAAATTTTTTACTTAGAAAAAGTAGGAAATTTTCAACATTAACCCTAGGACGACCAAGGAGGGGGGTTAAAAAGTACCCACACGTTTTCTCTTAGTCAGTATTTTACTTCTTCTCTTTTGGAAAATTTTCAAAAAATTGGACGTCCTAGCTGTGTTAACATTTTATTGGATATCACAAGTTACAAGGAGGATTTTAAAAAATAAAGTCCGTTTTTAATAAGAAGAAAAATACTGTAAATATCATTAAAATATACTTTTTTCCATATTCTACATACTTTTATCTACTTTCCTACATAATTTCCATTTTTGTTCAAACATTTGTCATACCGCTCAACAAGTTTTTGAAATCAGACGTCAAAGAAATCTGCCGCCTGCGAAGAAGCCCAATCCATCCCTGCAGTTTTCACTTCTTCGTCAGCGTTGAACCGTTGACCACCGAGGAACTCGTTTAAGTACCGAAACAAGTCAAAATCACTGGGTACAAGGTCTGGAGTGTAAAGTGGATGATCCAGTTGTTCCCATCCAAAAGACCTGATTAGACCTTGTGTTTGTGCAGAAACATGTGCCTACCTTGCATTGTCATGGAGCAACATTGCACCTGCTACGCCGCTTGTTTTGTATGACACGCCGGAGTTTTCTCAAGGTCACACAATACGCATCAGACTTGATTGTTGTGCCTCTCGGCATAAAATCCAGTGACAAAATTCTTTCCTGTCCCAAGAGACAGTTGCCATGATCTTTCGTGCTGAAATTGTCTGTTTGGCTTTCACTCTAGTTGACAGCGATGTGTGTCGCCATTCCATTGCTTGGACTCAGAAGGCATGAGAGACGCCCAAGTCTCATGTCCTGTAACGATGTGGTCCAACAATGCATCTCCTTCCTGATTGTATCGAGTCAAAACGATGAAGCAACGCCCAATCGTTTTGTTTTGTGATCGTGAGGAAGCAGTCTTGGAATCCACCGAGAACACAATTTTCGAAAATTTAGTTTCTCCGAAACAATGGTGTACAAAACTGATCTTGAAACCCGTGGAAATTCAATCGATAACTTTGAAATCATGAATCGTCGGTCTTCTCGAATTTTGTTGTCCACGTCACGAACCAAATCTTCACAAATCAGAGAAGGCCGGCCAGGGCTTGGCTCATCATGCACATTAACCCGCCTGTCCTTAACATTCTCACGCACTTTCGAACTTTACTGTCACTCATAGCATTATCACCGTAAACTTCACAAATCTGACGGTGAATTTCCGCTCCTGACAAGTTTCTTGCACTCAAGAATCGAATTACAGATCGTATCTCACAGTTGGCGGGCGACTCAATTTTCTTAAACATTATAAACTTCTACAGCTCAGCACAAGGACAGATGATACGACTGCAAATGGCGTCCAAACGCGCGCCAAGCATGCTGGGAGCAGATGCGCAAGCGCTCTGCGGCGATCGCACGTCATTCTCACTCTCTTTCACAAGCGGACCATATTTAAAAATAATTTTTGTGGCGCTAGAATGTATTGGTGGACACTAAATACCTGCTCTTAATCCAACTGGCGACAAATAGTATGTCACTGAAATGGCGTGTATAGAGCACACGACGCTGTACGATGTTGTTGCTGGTAGTGTAAAAGGCACTATTACGTTGTTTTGGTTATTATCGGTATTATAATATTCTTTATTCCTGCTGAAATTTCCACATTGGAATGCCGAAAAACTGAATCGTCTGCGAATATTCTTATAAGAGCTTGGACTCGCGTGGAACAAAGGACAAAATGTCAATGCTCTGCAAACAGGAAAAGGAAGATGTCATTCTTTTTGTAAACTTTCCCGGTTAAATAAAGAGTAGATTAATGAATTATCCAGAACTACAATTACATTCTGGAAATACTTCAGATATGTATGTGGACAGCATAGCAAAAAATCCAACATTTCTCTAAACTGCGAAGTAATGACGAAGCATCTGATTAAAAATACTCGTATGCAAGTGTTATAATATTTTCTTTTTTAGCTAGTGCTTTTGTAGGAAAATATCATTAACTAAGAATGCGTTTTCATTTCATTTAGAAATAAATGTAGATGTTAAACACTTTAATAGAGCATGGACATTTATTAAGCCCCTTGGTCCAACACTTTACTAGAAAGAGATTGGTTCTCTTAGGGTTAAGTCGATTTGGCAGAATATATAATTATTTACCATACCTGCCTAAAGATTAACACATATCGATATTGATGACTTCGAACATGAGTTGCATGTGGGTTCTCATCTGCTCACACATAATTATTATGAGTATTATTAAACCCTATCCTGCGTAAATGTAGCCTCATCTGTCCATAAATTATTGCCAATAAAATTCGTAATTTCATGATGTTGATTTAATAGCCGTTCACAGTATTTAACACGCGCATTATAATTCTATTGTGTAATAAGTGTTGCTTTTTCGTTTTTCACAATGGGTATAGGCCGTTGTCATGTAATATTAAGTTTACTGTCGACTTTAGTATGTCTACAATCCACACACGTTTTTTGTAGGCTTCCATTCAATTAAATCTAAGATATTTTATTGAGTATCGGGCTGTTTTATTATAAATGGCCGACCACCAGCACTTCTATTTAAATTAACACTTCCGCTCCCTCGCGTAGTCGTTGGAAAGTTCGTCTAATAACTGTGTGGTTTGGATGTCTTCTATTTGGATAGCGTTCAACATATAGCCTTGCCGCTGCATTACAATCACCACCAACCTTTGCAGGAATCCAAATCATGTCAGTATACTCAGCAAATGTGTATTCCATTACTGCAAGTGAAGCGGAATTTACAAAAAGAAAAGAAAAATGTGTTTGACAACTGTAAACCTTGTCAAATTAAATAGGAAATACTATCAGCCTTGTTTAAATTTGCCTTGATGTTATATTTAAATCTTTTGTTTTCAACAAAATCTTAGGATCAGAAGCCTGCAATTTGAACTTGAAGCCATTTTGATTGATAATATCTTTCTTGATGAAGAACTACTTTCATAGATAATATCTATTAGTTTAAATTTGTTGTTAAAGATACCCATTGAATTTCAAACTTCAAGAAGGAAAAGAAAAATAAATTTTTAGTTGTTTTGTGTTCAATATGTACTGCCAACAGCACTACGACGCGTGTTATCTCAACACAGGGACACCCTGTATAAACATAACAGGCACTCCGTAAAAATGTTTAATATTATTTTATTTATACCAGAAAATATTCTTTTGTTTTTTCAATGATCAAATAACTGCTTATACTGTTACTGTTTCTTTCATATATTGATAACTTGATTATTGAGTTTCAAGAGAAACTACCATAGCAAAGTCCACAGTTTCCGGGAATTTAAATTAAATTTGCGAAATAATAATAGTATTTTTGTAGTAACAAATTGTCGATGTGAGACGTAAAAATATTGTTCTGAAGAAAAGCAAAAATTGGAATTCTAAACCCTCTTTAAATACGTCGCCTACGCAATTTTCTTTAGTCATTATTAGAATTTCATCGGCTAATCCGCTCCTGTACACAAGTCTTTGTTAAGAGCCAACCGACTTTTCCGTGAACCCGCAGCAGGAAAGATGGAAGTGCCTTTATAGTGCCTCCTCCTGTGTAAAGCTTACAAAATGCATGCACACAAAAATACACAAGAATAAAAGATCCTACTACATTTTAACTGTATCCAAATCTATTGAGTAAAATATAGCACACAAGTAGGTTCCGTGCCACTGCGATGTGTGACGCGTTAGAAATCACTACTGGAATTGGAATTACCCCAGATAGGCAAAATTCTGAGTTAGAGTGTACAATGGGCCATATGGCCTAAGTGCATAGAGATGCTTGGAAAACCGCGTCCTAGATCTTGCTCTTTCAAATCAATCAATCAGTACAATTTAGAACGAGCACGGAAATCTATGGGCTAAACAAATGAGTCTTGGGACGTCCAAACCAAAAAACTTGCCGCCACTGGCATACGATATTCACTTTAATAAACAAAAACAACAACGCAGCCAGCGACGTTCGAGTTTAGAAATTGAATACACTTTATCCTTAACAAGTAATTAAACAATGGGCAACTGAAGGTTGCCTCACTTTTAATGTAACAAGGAAATTAAATTGTTCTGTTTCTTATTTACCAACGAAGTACTAGTAAACAAGCGCAAGCAATCGCCAAAACTTTCTTAGGGAAACGAGAAATTTCAAGTGTTCTTGCAGTTAGGCACGAAACCTCCGTTGTAGGAGATTTTAACGCTGCAACAATGAAGTAGAAAGAGTCACGGGGTTTATGGCTGTAATCCGACACAGGTCGAGGGGACAATTTACTCACTAAATTGTCGTTAATGAAGGGTAACCTACGGAATGTCGTAGAGTATACTGCGCCCAGACGAGAAAACAATACAGTAACTTAATCTAGCAGAGGCGTTGCCTGAAACTCCCGCTTTCGATCAAAACACTTGCGTTCCCCTTCAGAGGTTTCGGATGGCTCCCTTCCCCCGGCTGCAAAGACTCCCACCAAACGTAATCATTCTAGAACAAAATCTTCCGGACAGCGTATGGTTTTCAGGGCCATTCTGCAGGCAAAGGTTTTTAGGAACTGTTTTCGATCAGAGCTATAGGCTGAACATACTCGTCGGCGTTCGTTTGGAAACGGTGACCTCCCATAAAATAACCTTTGGAAATTAATAGAATAGTTATCGGCTATGAGCAGCATTTAAAATAAGACTTGAATTCATATGAAGTGGCAAAACTAAACGAACGTTACATATTACTTTAGATGATTTTTGAGCAGCTTAGGAAAATTACGCATTTGCATATCTTCTTCTTGTAGACCATCTCCGTTTTCAGAGGTTGGTTGTTAAACATCTCTCGATCTTTAGCTACTCCAAGCAGTTGTAAAGCCGTCATTCCTAACCAATTTCGTATGTTGCGGAGCCAAGATAATCTTTGTCTTCCCACCCTTCTCTTTCCATGTATCCTTCCTTTAATTATGGTTTCTAGTAATTTATATTTTTCGTTTCTTAGAATATGTCCGAAGTAGGTGGTTTTTCTTCCTTTAATTGTAGTCATTAGGTCTTTTTCATTGCCTATTCTCCTTAATACCTCTTCATTGGTTATTCGCTCTACCCAGGAAATTTTCAGGATTCGCCTGTATATCCACATTTCGAAGGCATCGATCTTATTCATGATTGCTTTTTTCAGCGTCCAAGCCTCCATATCATGCAGTAATGTCGACCAAACGTAACACTTAACCAATTTTATTTTTAGAGCGAATTGCAGGTGACTGTTGCAAAGCATAGATTTATACTTGAGGAATGTGTTTCTTGCTACCTCTATTCTAATTTTAATTTCCTCATCTGGATTTAGGTCGGTGTTTATCCAGCAGCCTAAGTACTTATACCTTGTGACTTGGCCTATTACTGTTGATTGATCGTTATTTGTGCTCTATTTCTAGGCGGGTTGTTTATTATCATGAGTTTAGATTTTTTGATATTTATTTTCAAGCCCATTTCTTCGCTTGCTTCATTTATGTTGTTAATAAAGAAGTGCAGATCTTCTAAACTCTCTGCTAGTATGGCGGTATCGTCCGCATACCTTATGTTGTTTATAACTTCGCCGTTTATATTTATGCCCTCCGTTCGTTCCCATAAGGCCTTTTGAAACATGCATTCAGAACATATGTTAAACAGGACCGGGGACAAGACACATCCCTGTCTAATACCTCTTTTTATTGGACATTCTTGAGTTTGTTCGTCACCTATTTGTATCACAGCTGTTTGATTCCAATATATATTCTTTATAAGCCTAATATCGTTTCCATCAAGTCCAGTGCTTTCTAGAGCCTTCAGTAATGTCTCATGTTGTATCCTGTCGAAGGCCTTTTCTAGGTCTATAAAGCAGACAAATGCCGATTTTTGAAACTCTCTGCACTTCTGTAACAAAACGTTCATGCTGAAAAGTGCATCTCTTGTCCCCAAACCACTTCGAAATCCAAATTGTGAATTGTCAATATTGAATTCACATTTTTATAAATTCTGTCCTGTATAATTCCTAATAAGAGCTTCAAAATATGACTCATTAAACTGATTAACCGAAAGTCATTGCATGTTTTTGCGTTATTTTTCTTTGGAAGTGGAATAAATACAGATTTCATCCACATATCAGGAATTTAGTTAAAATTTTAATGTTTGTATCATTTAGTAACTTAATAACGTCTACAGGGATTTCATCAGGCTCAACTGCTCTATCGTGTTTTGCAGCTTCTAATACGTAATCTACTTCTGTTTGTAGTATTTTCGGCCCTTCCATGCCGTCGTTAGTATCTTCTTCTATCACTTGTCGATTTCCGTCGAACAATTCAGTAATATACCTTTCCCACGTTTCCTTTAACTCCGTTTTATCCAAAATTAGATTACCATCGTGGTCCCTGAGAGTAAAAGAAGTTCTTCTTCTGTAATTGCCGGTTACTCGTTTTAACTTTTTGTGTATATTAAATTCATCAAATTTATTTTGTTGTTGCATATAAACATATGTAAATGCATATTTTTAACATTATATACAGGGCAGCGTGGTCCCCGGTCAGTACTTGGATGGGACGCGGCGCCTCTCTCCCACGAGGATTGATCACTAAGGGACAGTAGATCAACAACCCACCTTATGGGGGAGACCCTTGTCCAACAATGGGATGATGCGGGCTAATTAAAAATTAAAAATACAATAAATGTATATTTTGAAAGTTTATAATTATTGTTGTATAGTTTGAAAAATTTTATTTCAAGCTGCTATGTTCTTTTAAAATTTGCCACTTTATATGAATTAATTTCTTTATTTGATTGCCGCTCCATAGGAATTATAACGTTATTTGAATTGCCGTTTGCATGTTGACAGTTTTGGTTACTTTGCGTCTTTCTAAAATTGAGTTATGTTGACAGTTTCTTTTTGTGTCGAAATTGCCGAGTGTTGTTTTTTTTTCGCGCTTGGCCTCGGACGCTTCCGGGAACTCACGTGTCCCTTATTCTAGAACTTTTCATAACGTTTCGAAATATGCTGCAATGTCTTTTGGGAGAAGTGCAGATTTCCGTTGCGAAAATTCGTCAGTCAGCCTTACATCCTGAAGGACTCCGGGCCTTCTCAAATTACATCTTCGGGGAAGGGCCGTTACGGAAAATAAAGTAGGCAACAAGCTTGGGTCCGATACGAACGTTCATGAAGAGCGAGTTTTCTGCGCGGCACCTGTTAAATTGAGTTTATCGTACCGAATATTGCTTTAGGCAATTAATATCATTTCGACGAAGTCGGATCTAAATAAGTTTTAACAGTGTAGCCTGGTTATAGAACAATCAAGTGTGATTGTTTTTTCTTCAATTCATTTGGATAAAAGCGTTTGAACCTGTGAAAATGTGATTTTTGGGTCTGTTGGTGATACAAGGGTTTGAAATTCCTGTTACCCTCAACGTCGACTGTCCCTGTTGGAAATAATTCAACTGATCCAGTTGGGAATAATCTGCTTCCCCAGGAGCGTGCCTACCAACGTTTCGTCCCCCCTTTCTCGACTGTTCCTGCATCTAGAAATCTACCACCCCGGAATTGTGCCTACCTCCACCGGAAGTCAAGGTAAAGAACCAGTTTTTTGTGGAGTGTAAAAGAAACCTTTTTTTTCGCACAAACTTGCAAAATTCCACGTCATTGAACTTGTTTTATGCAACCTAAAGGCGATTTTCAATCGCCATTTGTTTGTTGTTAATTGTAAAAAGATACTAATACTGTATTTTTCCTGTAAACTCTACGCCATAAGGATCAGTCTTGTCCCCTCTTCTCTACACCATCTATTCCCACGACTTCCCAGTCACAGATCCAGCCCGCACAAAAACCAGGCTCTTCGCCGACGACACCGCCATCTGGTCCTCCCAACGCTTTTCCGAATTAGCCTTCCGAGAAATCCAAACAGCCCTCAATCGAATCCACACTTGGACCTGCAAGTGGCGGATAAAACTCAATGCCGACAAGTCCTCATCTATCCTCCTCAAGCACCCAAACATGACCCGAAATCCACGATTCGATCCCCATTTCGTAAATCTAAGAATCAACAACCAAAGAATCCCCCTCTCAAACCAGGTGAAATATCTCGGCATCACCTTTTCTCACACCTGCTCTCTCATTCCAGGCCTCCGAGAAACCCTCAAAAAAGTTCGCAACCGCTCTACTCTACTCCGCCGCATCCAAGGCCGTTTTCAAGGTTGCAATTCTCGCACACTCCTCCACACCTACAACACCTTCATCCGCCCAGTAATCGAATACCGAGCCCCCATCTATGCCTCGCTCCCACCCCATGCCCTAGAACATATTCGTATGTGCGAACGGTAGATTTTCAGGCGAATTTTCAGACTCGGCTTTCGATACCCCAGCATTTTAACTCACGAAAATCCAGACATCACCCCCATCTGCCGCCGGCTCCAAAAACTACAAAAATCTTTTTTCACCCGCACCCTCAACGGCAACAACCCCATAGCCCAAGCCACCCTCAGAGTTTCTCCCAAACGCCGTAACCGAATCCCCAAAAAACCCCGGAGGAAACTCAAGCACCCCCCCACAGTCCTCTTATCATCCCTGTACCCCGACCTCCCCGTTGATCTCCTCGACTTTGTCGAAAACACCCCCCTAACAATGCAATAAGCATTGTTAGGATTCACAGGCAATACTACACCAATTTTCTTTTCAAATTCCAGAACTCCATCAACCACCCCCAACGCGAAGAACCACTAAGAAAGCAAGGACCCAACTACAATCCCACAAGAAGACGCAAGAACCCACACAGAAGGAAAGAAGCCCAGGACCGAAGAGGACCAAATCCTAGAACGGCCAGCCCATACATCATTTAATATTATCTAGTTTACAATGACATGTACGGCGGCGAGTTTTGTTTTCTTGGACGTTCAAATATTTTTTATAAAACCATAAACATTTCATTTCCTGTCTTTTCTTTTTGTATCGCCATTACAATAATTTCATTATATGTGTTTTAAAATTTACTGCCTCTTTTATTTTGGTGTACCCTGTATTTGTTTGTGTACGAATTTGGCAAGTATATATTGAGATGAATGATAGTGACTGATTATTGATAAATAAATGAAATTATAAATTAATTTTGTTTAAACAATTTTCTTTTAATAACATGACACTTAATATGTATCTTTAGATGTTGTGAAATACAATTTTTTTAACGTTGAGCGCCAGGCTAAATATGAAATAGCCGAAATAAGTTTATTCAATATATACCAATTTAATACCACGGTCGTTAGCTCGGTACAGCATAAAAATCACCTCAGATAGTCGGTTCTGAATGTGCCAAACTTACTTACTGCGCATGACATACATTGGTTAAAATGAATTTCTTTATCTGTCTTGCTATCATGTAATTACAATCGGCTTGTGCTAAATGAATAATTTTCTAAGTATACCAAAACACTTTTAAATCATCCACAAAAGGTAAGAATTGACGTTCACAGGTACGTGTATATATTCTTCTTACTATAGTTATCGTAAATCGTACCTTATAGGTTATTGTTTGACTTACTTTGGAAATACCAGGAGTAACAGCAATCTAGGCTCTCCAAGATGCACCCCAGGATGCAGTTCCCGTCGTCTCGTGGATATTCTTCTATTGGATACTTATTATTGCAGCCAGGAGTTCACAGGTACGTTGTTCATTTAGGTAGATATTCAAACACTTTGTTTTACGACATTAAAACTTTTATTATATAGAAGCAATAGCGTTTAATATAGTTTTACAATTTATTTTTCAAAAGACCAAAAATTTTTATCTTCATTCTATTTTTTTTTGTAAACATTAATAATCAATAAAATCTCTATAGATACAATACATATATACCAGAATTTTGCAAGCAAGTAACTTTGATTTTAAGATTAATTTTAAAAATCAAATTTAAACATATAAATTAATTATAAAGTTGTTAATATATTTCTGACGCCACTTATAACACATAATTTGGTTTCAGGAACACAATCAGCACTTCTCAAAGTTCTTTTTTTTAAACCCATATCAGATCTCCAAACTGCTACAAATAAAAATTCTTCCGGACAGCTTCAATTAGTTTCATTTATGGTGTTTAATGAATTAAATCCTAAAAGCTGGACCTGAATTCCATTTATAGGCAAGTCATGTCACCTTTAATAATATCTTGTTGTGTTGGTTACTTTTTAATAAAGAAGATTTTAAATATAAGTCATTCTTTGTGTACAGGACACCATAGCATATGCCTCAACTGCAATTCCAGTCAAACAAGAAACAAGTCTGCTTTTATGTGAAACTAAAGAAAACTTCCACAAAAGAAACAACCCTTAAGATGTGATTTAATATGCATGTATCCTTTATTTATATAAAAATAATTAATTACGCTACGCAAAAACCATCTCAATACATTACCCTGAACATTCTGACATAAGGCCATTAATTAGAAGATCGACTAATGTATTCCTACTTTTTCTTGTAAGATTCTTTTCTTTCTTGTACGTTGCTAATACGTAGCGCCCAGCATTGGTTAGATTTAAAAATTCTTTTAAATTTAAGCTGTATGACTTGCGGCAGGCTGTTTCAAACATTTCCAAACCAACAAAAGCGTTTGGACTACGAGTAGCAGTTTTAAAAGCTCCTGCAGCTTCGCTATTCAACAAACTATCTTCATCGGTAGCTACTGAAGAAGTATCTAGTTTTCCAACGCTAATGTTTGACACAGTACTCTAACAAAACAAATTAGAAAATAAATAACTTATAATACGAACTGGATATATACACTTGCCGTGTCCTCTGACGTAGAATTATTCATAATAACTACGTCCATCTTATTAATGACTTGGTACATTTCTAGCTTTTTCATAAATTTTACACGAGGCCCAATTTTTGATATTAAGTCCTTCACATTGTTTGCATCCAAGTCCAATAAAGCTGCTGTATCTATTTCTTGTGCTTTATATTTACAAGTTACAAATTAAAATAGGTACCTACATCAAACAGTTTTTAAAATTTGACTAGCTTGTTTACGTAATTAGTATCTATTTGTTTATCGGTACTTATTTAAGTAAGCGAAAGCGAAAGTTTATATAAAACGCCTAAAAGTTTTTGGGACTTAACGGCCTCATTGCATTCATTTTAATTATTTTTTTAAAATAACTTGCCGAGAAATAAATAAAATATTCTGTATTCTGTATATTCGATTTAATCGGGCATTCAACGTTCATGTTTTTAAATTTGTATGTTAAATTTCACGAAACAAGTCAAAGCCGGCACTAGATACGATCACCATATCAGCATATATGTACTTATTATTTATTGATTCTTACTGCACTGTGCAATAAGTACGAATATTCAATATGTATAACAGTAATGGATAAGAATTACAAGTTTAGCAAAATACTACTTAC
>JABXWE010009340.1:0-27228 GCA_014611495.1 Limonius californicus | reverse complement strand
TATCTACACTGACAGCAGAGCAGCTTTATTAGCCCTGGGTAGTTACAAAATTGCCTCAGGGGAGGTACTGCAGTGCCGTGAAGCTCTCGACGCTATCTCAAAAGATAATGTCATTTCCCTTATATGGGTGAAAGGACATGACGGTAACTACGGTAATGAGGAGGCTGATGAGATTGCGAGACTAGCCTCCGAACATCCTCTTTGGGGACCAGAACTCATTATCCCTATATCCTTGAGGACATTAAGCTTTATGCTATACCAAGAAACCCTAAAAAGCTTCACACGAAGATGGGCAAACACCGAAAGTTGTCGCCATGCAAGGGCTGCTATTAGTGCACCCTCGCCAAAGACAGCCAAATTTTGCGACCAACTGTCCCGAAAGAACCTGCGACTAGTTGTAGGTACCTTATCTGGACACTGCACCCTAAAAGAACACATGCACAGGATGGGACTGACAGACAGCCCAAACTGTCGAGGATGCAATAGGGATAACGAGACGGCAGAACATGTCCTGTGTCACTGTCCAGCTCCCGCTACAATCAGAGGATCCATGTTGGGAGCCCGGAATCAGCAACACCCTAGTTGCGGATGTCCTCAGTACATCCACAGGATTGGATGGCTTGGGTGATGCCCAAATTGGGGAGCTGCTGGGGAGGCAGCACAATGGGCTCATCTTTGTGGCCTAAGTGTACGTGAAGTAATTCACCACCCTCCCAACATCTACAATGAACAATTACAAGCAGATTATATGATTATAACAAGTCTTATAGACAAAGAATACAAACCATATGAAAGTGAAGAACAATGTGGTTTCCAACCGGGACGATCCACTATTGATAATATCTTCTGTATAACCAATTAATTCAAAAACGAAGAGCCGTAGACAGGGCAATACACCTTACTTTCGTTGACATTAAAAAATGTGGGAAGTTTTAGAACAAACTAACATAAATAGTACTATTACAAAAGCCTTACAAGAATTATATAATAACGCCGGATCAAAGATTAAAGTCGGAAATAAACTACCCAAACCGTTTAAAGTTAATAAAGGATTACGGCAGGGATGTTACGTATCACCCAGCCTTTTTCGAATTCATATAGATGCAACTATGAAACACTGGAAAAAGAAATGTGTGGGAATGGGCTTGCCAGTGGAGGATACGGTAGCCTACACTTTGCATTATGCCGACGACCAGGTCATAATAGCTCAAGATGCGGATCATATGAGCTACATGCTCCAGAAACTATTAGAAGATTATCAGAAATGGGGCTTAGATATAAATTTAAGTAAAACCAAGTACTTGCCGATAGGGAGGAAGCAACGAAGATAAATAATAATAAAACGGAAAATAATCAACGGAACAATATAATTACTTGGGGAGTTTTAATAAACAAAAACGGAAGGCATAATGCACTGATACAAAATCAAATAACGAAAGGGAAAAAAGGTACAGGAATTTTAAATTGTTCTATGGAGCAGAGACATATCCAAGCGAAACAAAAGATACACATACAATACAATTTTTAAAAATATTTCCACCTATAGATGTGAAGTATGGCAAATACAGCAGAAGAAAAGAAATTGCTAGCAGCGGAGATGGATTACTTAAGAAGGTCAGCAAGAATATCAAGACTGGAGAGAGTTACAAATATCAGAATCCGCGAAATTAATAGTAGTAGAATTAGTAGTGACCTCACGTCATGGGACACCCTGTATTTTTGCAATACATTAAAAACTTAACTTATACATTTACACAGGATGATTATAAAGTCATCTTCCTTCAAAGTTTTGCTCATTCCTACGACTTTATAGGCGTTCTGTATGTAAATAGTTGCAGTTACAAAAATTGAGTTTTTTTTATATTTTCTGTTAGTTATAATTTTATAAAGGAAACAAAAAATTTCAGCCCTTGTATTGTCAATTTAGTAACAAGCTTGACTTTGGTACTCTAACTAAAGATTTGTATATCTATATCAATACTTACACGTCATCAACGTCTTTCGGAGTGCATTGATTCCGGTTGGATACAAACATCAATAACACTTTGCATAGTTTAATCTGTAAACAATACATTATTTAGTACAATTCATAAATTATATGTGTAGCAGTAGATGTGAAATACATTTAAATGTAAGTTAGATGTAGTTCAACTTCTTATATTGTAGTATGTGTACAATAATATAAAGGAACGAACCTTTACTCGTTAACAAAAATGTAGATAAGAAAATACGTATATGATTTTAAATAAAGCAGTTTCACTGCATATTTGTGAAGCTAACTGCAGTGCTGTTTATTTAGTAAATATTTAAATTAATTTATCTACAAAAAATGCATCCAAGACCCCTATGTTCTCCTGAAAATTAAAATAAACTATGATAGTATGTCGACTACTTATAATCACGTATTATATAGTTGCGAACCAACAGTTTATCTTGCAAACAACTAATATTTCATGTATTGGTCACAAGTAATCGACTTGGTATTTTGAAATTGAAACCCACTGAATGTAATATTATATTACATTGCTATCTCATCATTCTATTACTTGTTTACAAGGATCAGTGTTCATGCTACACCATGGTTTCAAGTTCTTCTGGCTATCAATAAGCAATTCAAACGTAATACTCTTTTACAATTATTATTACTTCCCACAATGATCAGGTTTTCGTATTAACGTTTCACTGCTTTCCAATATTTTTACTTGAAGAATTAGGACAATTTAACACTTTGGTAGCATTATTTAATTGTATAACGTAGTAAAAACGGGGCTAAGAAATCCTATGTCGTCATAGACAGAGACAAAAGAATCCAAAAATCAATTTTAAACAATTAAATGGTTTAAGTACAGGGATGTAGTTGTGCCAAGGCGCACATAATCTTTATAAGAATTTTCTGTCTGCTGGAGAAACAGTAACCGCTACAATGCCATTACAGAATCCGGAGTTTGATGATACTGACTTAATAGATCGTTGCGACGTTCTTGGTTTCACATCTTACATTAAAGGTGTTTCCAATTTTTGCGATTTACAGAGTATTGTTTGCCGTATAGACCATTATAGAAGAATCTGGGTAATACAAAATTAAACCAGAGTCAAATTAAGAGAAATGAAACAACCTAAAATTTAAAGGTTGCTCCTAAATATTACGTAAAATATATGTTCGAGCTTCGTATCGGCATAAAATTAATACAAATACACATTGAAACAATGTAAATTGTTTTAAATAAATAAAATAGAATTTTTTCTATTAGAATATATCAAAATTCCAACTTTCACAAAATATTAAAACTAATAAATTTTTTGCGCCCTGGCTGGCTCTACATCCCTGAACACCTGAAAAGAAATTCGTATACAAAGTGGTGCAGCTAAAATTGGTTCCCTGTATTTATACGCATTTCAGTTTTATGGCGCCTACTTAATAACCGATTTTCTACCTTAAAGGCTTGTTCAAAATTAACGAAAGGTATCAGAAGCTTAGTAAGGTATGGGTAAGCACTAAAGAGACGTATTTCTAGGTAGAAAACATCCAGATAGCATTCACCTCTTTGATTCTTTAAGTAAACTTCAGTTGTTATGTTTTACGTATTAAAAAACAAGGAATAATCATTTAGCCTTTTGATTTTCCAGACGTAGGTACTTCAACATTTAAATAGATATTAACTATTATTTTTATTTTGTAGTATTGAACGTCTTTAATGCTTGTATGGGTACGGTTATCAAAACGAATGTATATTTTGAATATATTCGGTGTACCTAAATTTGAGGTATGCTCAAAATAGCATATGCATATCTAATGATCGGGCGATATTGTCACCTAGCCTGCAGGATTATCAGACCTAAACCCTATCAACCACCGGCTTATACAGTCTGATATTATCAAACTACTCGTTTGTGAAACTGAAGCCTTGCTGTGCCGATAGCAGTTTGCTATTTCAAGTTAGAAGAGCCGCTTTCTCGATTAATAATAATCACTTTTTAACAGATGCATTAAGTTTATTGTTTTCAATTTATTTTCTAAATTTGTCAATTTAATTCACAAGTTTTACAAATTTTATCCTTGCCAAATATGACTTCAGAAATATAAACACATGTATTATAAATTAATGGTTTGCGCGCAGAATATGCGATTTAAAACGCTGCGCGGTTTTGTACTGACGTCAACCCGTACGACGATTTCAAGCAGAAGCCGTAAATAGATATATTTACCAGCTTTATTCATTGGCTCATTACTATAAGTTTTTGGTCAAAGCAACGTCTTAAACAGACGTGGGAAAACTAGTTTGATAATCAGGTTTAGCAACAGAAGATTAATTAAGCTCAGAATGTTTACAGATATGGTATAGTAATTTCAACAATATAATTCGAAGAACACTCACTTCTTAACTATATTTTTTTTTGTGTATAGGCCACTGGCCTGTTAATTACCTATAATGGAGAAGGTTCAGTGAGCCCTCTTTGCATGTATGCCGGACAGGAGGCTTACTCAACCTATTGGAACAGACAAGTTCCACTTGATGGTTTACGATTGTTAAAGCTATTGGTATGGCAACCTGGACCGACAGCTTTACGTGCCCTCCGAAGCACGATTGGGTGCATATGCAACTTTATTGGTCCACCCATCGAAGTATGGTGCAGCGCGGATCGTTTGGCACTACGAATACCGTTTGATTGGCGGCCGCTGTGCTACCGATTTCTTTTCAAGTATATATTGCTGTGGTAAATGAACCCCGATTTAGATAATCTAATAGAAAATTAACTTATTTACATAACTTGAAGCTATTTTATGCTTTCAACTTGAAAAAGAAGTTATTAAAACCAAGTAACGGTCATGTTCAATTAGTGTTTGTTATCTCCCTTGATTTTGTTTAGGTTGATCAGGTGTCTAGCCTTTGAATTCTGTTTCATTTTGCTTGTCCGCAGTCGTAATAATTGTATGAAGGCATTAGAGGTATTTATCAAACTTGACTATGAGTTTTTCACCTGGAAAACAATAAGATATGAAATTTGTGTATTACGTTCGACAACTGTCCACTAACACGTAATTTTGGAAGAAAATGGACCTTTCAATTGTATGTTTTTTGAGAGTAATATTTGGATATAGGTGTGAAGAACATTTTAATATGATTTTGATAATCATTAATTGTAATATTAATTTAAGGCGATTTATATTTAAAATGTATATGAACTTCGTTAAAAAAATTGATAGGCCGTGTGAGGTTTCAGAACATTCCTTTTTAAATAAGGAATATGGCTATGATTTCAGTTTTGATATGAATGTATGATATTTTCTTCTTCTTCTTTCTCCGGTATCCTTTATACCCTCACGGATGTTAGATATGATAGTTATTTAAATATTTAAGATTTGGTTAATTGGTATTAATTTCATTCTGCTTTCCCATTGGTTGAGGAAGTCACATGTTTTTTGTAAAATGTACCTATTTTTGTGTGTATTATGATGTAGCCATGGTTACTTAAAAAAAAACAACGGGGCTTGCCATGAAAATCTCAATGTGAACAGACGTTCGTCGGGCGAGTCAATTAAAATTGTCATTTTGAGTGTTTATTATACCCTGTTTGAATAAAACTATGTTATTATAGTGCTACGGTTCAAATTAGCCGTATTTGTTACTTATCTGTGTGAAAAACGGATAACATTCGGTAAATTAGCCGAAAATCAAGAATTTGGGGCGTAGTATCAAAGTATTGTCAGTAGACTTCAGTTGTTTCTTTTCGACATGTTTTGTTTGTATTTGCGTTTGACGTTTAAAATGTTAACAAACTTCAAGGTTAGAAATCATCTACAAGTTGGACAAAAGTTTAATACCTGTTAATTATTGTTAATCGAATTTAATTTAAAATAAATTAAAAGAAATAAGTAAAATCGAATTAACATTCTGAAAAGTGAAGCAAGTTTGGGGGGTTAACAATTTAAAAAGAAAATACGAAGGTGTAACGTATTTATGAGTTTATTGATATATTTGAACATCTGAAGTAATAAGCAGTAAATAATATTAGGGTTGATTGCCTTGTGAAACGATTTTACGAATACGAAGATACCCTGTCCAAAGTTTTTCTGCGAGGAACTTAGAAAAAAGAAACAAGTGATGGACTTTCGTTTAATGGGACGCAGGATGCCATCCTAATTTCGTCTAGTGAATTTTATCAACACCAGAAGAAAATGAGCAAGTGCTTCTATGTGAAAAAGTGGGTCCGTTTGAAAGTGCTTTGTTAAATTAGACCTTACTATTTATTTCATGTAAGTTTGTCATTTAGTTGTTAAAGTTGTATAACGTTTTGTAAGAAAAAACTAAGATAATTTAACATTTAATTCGTTTCTTTATTGCGTCCATATTTATAAGTTCATGTTTACTACCTTGTATCCTTCGCCTTGTTCAGTTAACCAGCACAAGAATTTAAAGGTTATACAGCAGTTACTAAAATTTATATTATAATACCTGAGATAAGGGTTCTTTTAAAGCGTGTGTTTGAAGTGTGTCGTTTCAACAACTTACTTAATAATATTGTAATATTTTTTTTTCATATGAAGGGAGATCATCTATATTATAGGTGCAAGTAAAGCAACATTCCCCCTTTTTTCAAACGTACCTAATATTTTTGTCGCTTCAATGTGGGGCTCATATGTAGATGCCTCAATAAAACATTATAATAATACATAATAATGAGATACTTAAATATTAGAAAGTTGGGAAACTTTTAGCTGTGCCACTGTGTATAAGATATTTCAATTTGTAATTGGTTATTGTAACATTTGTGAATACTTTTACGCTTTAAATTTTAAATGTACATTTCTTAAGGGCGTCCAAGAACTCACCCACCCGCATTTCAAGAATAATGCTTAATCCTATGAATATGAATTTGATTTTATACACATATTCAAATAGTTTTAGTAACAGTATATAAACCAAGTAATTCAAAAACTTAATTTTAAACCTATGCTACACATACGATTGCAGCAAGAAATATTATCTACAAAGACAACAGAATTAACACTTGATATTGCAAATATAAATATTAAAAGGCTAAAGGAAAGTATCTTTATTTACGTTCAATTGTGTTATTTTAAAACTATTACAGAATGAATACAAATACACATGTGAAAGTAAACAAAAATATTTTCCCACAATATAGATATACTTTATATATTTACCAATAAGTGTGCGATGCTGCAGCCCAAATATTCCTCTATCTCAGAAGGCAGCAGTAGGTATTTACAATACCACAGCATGCAATGCACGTTAGCATTCTATTTAGATAGCCTAACTTCATCAGCAATGACTGTGTATCACCGTAGAATATCGGAACGAGATTTTTCAACTGGCGCATTGAAGTGCAGATGCAATACAACAATAAGCAAATTTTTTCTCAAACTCTTAGTGAATCTACAATTCCATGTAGTAATCGACGAAAACGGATTAACAGATCGGCAAAAAAACTGTCAATCAATGTATTCAGTCAGTATATGAATCTCTAACAAGTAATTGCATGCTTATTAGATAGATTTAATGCCGTACAATCTATTATTAACATATTTAACATAGAGTCCATTCAAGTGGCCCAATGCTAGAAATACCTTAGTGATAAAACTACTAACTTTCGGATTTCCGTTGCCATCGATTAGAACAATATTGTGAACGTCTCAATAGTCAGACTGTAGAAATGTCCTGAAGTAGTTCGAAAAAATAAGCGCTGTATATATTTTGAGAATTTGCAGTATTAAAATGCCTTAGTGTAAATAAAGTACCTATGTTGTACAAAATACCCTCTTCTTGAAGTTGTTCATTTCTTACAAGACGCAGCGCTCTTCTCTCATATATCTATGTAGTACGTTTAAATTGCCACATACACCGATGACCTACAGCTTAACGTGGGCTCCTCACTACGAGAAGTGCAAACATATCTACTCCAAATAACGTTGACAAGGCAGAATACCTCATGGGTTTGCAATTACCTGGCGAAGAATGGGGATTAAAAATTCTGTTGTGGTTTTGGGAATTGCATGTCCTCTAACATGGTGGTTTAACGAGCTGACCGCTATTCTGTACTGTTAATCTTCAGTTCGCCATTGTGTTGTGTGGTTATATTTAATTTAAACAGTCTTAAATGGATTTTATTATATTCCTTCTTAAAATGAGTTGTAGTGAGGCAAAACATTTAGGGTATCAAAATACTACTGTTGAACAGTCACCTGAAGTTTTAGGATCATTCCCACCCACTGATGACGATT
Organism: Limonius californicus; assembly: GCA_014611495.1. Classification (NCBI taxonomy): domain Eukaryota; kingdom Metazoa; phylum Arthropoda; class Insecta; order Coleoptera; family Elateridae; genus Limonius; species Limonius californicus. The sequence continues at coordinate 18,983 of JABXWE010009340.1, read as the reverse complement.
AGTGGACACCTGAAAACACTGATTCGTTATCAGACGAAGCTTCCGAGAATGCATACAACCAAACAAAAGCCAATAAATTGTACAGACAGACAGCGAAAAAAAAAAATTAATTCGATACTCGATTAGAAATGTATGACTTTCGACGACCATTCTTCCTTTGAGTCATTACAGTTTTTGTCATTTTCATTAGTACACAGACTATCCGGCTTTACAGATAATTGAACGAAAAAGGAACTTTTCAACCCGCATTGGATAGTCCTCTTCTCCTTCAAATATCAAAGTAATATAATTTAATAAAATATGAGCTTCGACGACCATCCTTCTGTTATCAAAGTTTTCGTCATTGTCATTAGCACACAGACCATCCGGTTTTACAGATAATTGAACGAAAAAGTAACTTTTCGACCAACAATGGATCTTCTTCATCTGCTTTCAATATCAAAGCGATATCATTTAATAAAAATATGACCTTTGACGACCATCCTTCGTTTGTGTCATTGTCATTAGCACACAGAGTATCCGGCTTTACAGAAAATTGAACGAAAAAAGAACTTTTCGACCCACAATGGATCGTGCTCATCGCGTTCCAATATCAAAGCAATATAATTTAATAAAATATGACCATCGACGACCGTCCTAGCATCAAAGTTTTTGTCATCGTCATTAGTACACAGACCATCCGGCTTTACAAATAGTTGAACGAAAAAGGAACTTTGCGACCCACAATGGATCGTCCTCGTCTCTTTCCAATATCAATGCAATATACTGTAATAAAATATGACCTTTGACGACCATCATTCCTTTGTGTCATCAGTTTTTGTCATTGTCATTAGCACACAAACTATTCGGCTTTACAGATAACTGAACGAAAAAGGAACTTTTCGACCTACAATGGATCGTCCTCATCGCGTTCCAAAATCAAAGCAATATAATTTAATAAAATATGACCTTCGACGACCATCCTTCTGTTATCAAAGTTTTTGTCATTGTCATTAGCACACAGACCATCCGGTTTTACAGATAATTGAACGAAAAAGTAACTTTTCGACCAACAATGGATCTTCCTCATCTGCTTTCAATATCAAAGCGATATCATTTAATAAAAATATGACCTTTGACGACCATCCTTCCTTTGTGTCATCAGTTTTTGTCATTGTCATTAGCACACAGACTATTCGGCTTTACAGATAATTGAACGAAAAAGGAACTTTTTGACCCACAATGGATCGTCCTCATCGCGTTCCAAAATCAAAGCAATATAATTTAATAAAATATGATCTTTGACGACCACCCTTCCTCTGTGTCTTCAGTTTTTGTCATTATCATTAGCACCCAGACTATCCGGCTTTACAGATAATTGAACGAAAAAGTAACTTTTCGACCGACAATGGATCGTCCTCATCGCGTTCCAAAATCAAAGCAATACAATTTAATAAAATATGACCTTCGAAGGCTATCCTGTTCTAAATCATCAGAATTTTTGTCGGCGTCATTACTAACCGATAATCCGGTGGCATAACTTGATCCTAGCCACAGAAACAAACCAATATTGGCGATTTTTTGCTTTACTATTTCCCCTTCAGCCAACTTCCGTGGTTTATGGATCACTACCAAAGAAGATTTCGAGTTATCTTGGCCACTAATTGTTCCATCTTTATCTCGCCCAAAATACAGATGGCACCACCATTAAGCTTCAATACCAAAGCAAAAGGTAAACGTTCCATGTTCGTGGAGAACAAATATCTGATCTATGGGAATATAACATCTCAGCTATTCTAACTAAGACATCTAGCATGGATTTTATGAAAAGAATCCTTTTCTTCAAGATATCACTCAAAATTCAGCAATAATTTGTGGAATGGTACTGCGTTTTACTTTTACAACTAAAAATTCCAGGAAAACCGCCACCATCAATGAATTTCTCGCGTCTCAGCCAGAAGTCCTAAATATTGAGTTTCACCCAAAGCCAATAGATTGAATAAACACCCGACACGCCACACGAACATAAAGCAACAGTAACGTTTTAGTGTCCACTAGGTAGCGTTAAATAGTATTCCATTCATTAAAAGCATTATTTTGTGCTTTTACTGATAAGATACCGTCGTTGGTATAACATTTCAGCACTTTCGTTGTAGTAATTGAAAATTCAATAACCATTTGGCCAGTGCCTCTTACAAACTCACTGTTGCAATTTTAAAATGCCAAATCGTGTTGGTGTTACATTGTATGCACCGGTTTCGGCATCACCAATACGATTTTCCTCCGACTTTTTTCTAAGTAGCCCGAGAGAACCAGCACGCGATAGATTGGTTGGATGCATTGGTAGATTTAGCAGATCTATTTGATTAATAACAGCCAAACAACCCTAGCAATTTCATTGCTGCTGACTGGCCATTTCGCAGAGAACACGTACAATGCTGCCGTAAAATGCCCCCCTCCCCCCAAATAACTTTTGAACATCTTGATATTTCTTCAGAAAATTTTGTGCTACATTTTAGCCCATATTTAAATTTTATAACTTTCAAAATAGCGGCTAGGCGGCATTTTAAAATATTTTTTAAATGGCAATGGGGTCGAGTGATACCTCATCTGAGAGGTCTCTTTGAGTAAGTATAATTTTATATTTTGGGAAACATTTTATAGATTCAAAAACAAATGACAGAGTTCCAAATTAGGTGTTTCTGATATTAACTAAAACGCTAAAAAAAATGTAGGAGGCGAAACTACAGAAATAAAATAATTGAAATAATTAGTCTTTCTGTTCTGTCACTTTAATTCAGTTACTGTGTTTGCTCACGTTTGAATATTGAGTGTTAAAACCGGTGATACTACCAATAATTATGGCGAATGTTCGAACTATGCAGGAAAAAACCGAAGCAGTTTTTATTTTTGCTGAAGCCAATCGAAACTTTCACGAAGCCGAAAGAGTATTTAATGAACATTTTCCCGACCGTCCTATTTCGAGGACATATTGTGGAAAAATTTATTAACACTGGAAGTGTGCAAAACAGGAAAAACCCTGGATGACCCGCAATTTCAGAAGACAACTAAATTCAAATAGTCGGTGAAATGGTAGTATATTCTCAGCAATCAACTTCACGTGTAGCTGCGATATGTGATGTATCGGCGGCCACTCTCAAAAAGTTTTTAAAACGGCATAAGTTCCATCCATACAAAATGAAGATTTTACAGCTATGATTGAAGATAATCCGGCTGCCGCATTGAATTTTGTGAGGTCATTACTCAAACCATTGCAAGAAACCCACCCTATCTTCGCAATATCTGTTTTAGTGACGAATGCACATTCTTTTTAAATGGGTTTGTTAACAGACACAATGTAAGATATTGGGGCGATGAAAATCCCCATGTTCTCGGAGAAGGTCACGCCCAATTTCAGCAAAAATTGAATGTGTGGGTAGGAATACTTGGCGACCATATCGTAGGTCTCTTACTGATCAACGGAAACCTTACTTGGGAATTGTACTTGAACATGCTGGAAAACCTCATCCATCCGTTAATAGTGGAGATTGATGAAAATAATCCAAACGAATTTGACATGGATATCATATTCCAGTAAGATGGCGCTCCTCCGCATGTTAGCAGACAAGTTTGCAATTATCTCTCTCTTATCGATGCAACGTATCCTCGACGATGGCTTGGTTGTCGTGGTCCAACAGAATGACCACTGCGATCCCCTGACCCGACTCCGTTGGACTGTTTTTCAAACAGAACACGATTCCCTTTTAGATTGACGACGTAAATAACGGAGACTTGTGCAAATAACGGGGTTGAAACTTTCCAGAAAGTACGGGAAGAGATATTAAATAGGTTTTTCCATTGCCAAGAAGTTCAAAGAGCACACTTTGAACATTTATTCAAATAGTATTACTATAATCTATTCACGATTGATTTGCCATCCAACAGGCTGTGGAAATCTGGGGGAATGTGTGGTATCATTGAAATTTGTCAATTAATTAAGTTGGGTTATGCTAGTTTTTCTTGATGGAGGTTATGTTTTTTGAAAGCAGGCAATGTTGCCAGTGGAGCTTGTTTGTTCATTTAACGTCCGCCTATTGCTGCTCAATATTGGTTTATAATACTTAGATATAATAATGATTTCATTATAAATAAAATAATAACTATAATGTAAATGTTGTCGTAACACATACCAAATACATATTGCTGTTCTTTTTACACGAGAATTCTGAACTCAAATCGTATGTATACAGAGCATATTCCACGCCATTCTTTGTTGTCCTATATTTAGGTCTTGCAGCAAATTAAGAAGAATTAACGTCCATGCCGCTCATGTTTCAAATTGATATTATGGTAGTCCAGTGGTTGACTGTTTGTCTCTGGTGCTAAGAGACCCAAGTTCGTATTCCACTGAGGTCAGTGTTTTTCTCGGGCGAGATAGAAACTGTAAAACACTTATTCACAATTTAGATGCCAAAAGAATATCCCCTTACCCTATTCCACCTTCATGCTATCACTAGAAGTATCTGAATCATCGGCACCCTCCGATTCTGAATCAGATTCCCCAATTGAAATAATGAAAGGAGGAATATTTTCAAACGATAGATTTCCCATATGTTCTGTCCAGTCTTCCGAAATAAGTTTTTCACAATGCTCACAGAAATTTTGCCACATGGCGGGGGTATATTTTGAAAGAGCTTCACGCTATAAATTTGCAACCTTGTCTTTCAATTTGGCTGCGAATCGTGAACCTCTTCCCCTCACTTTTAATTTTGGCTGGGTTACTTTTAAGATCGGTTTCGTACACCCATTGACGACTCGCGGATCCATTTTGGTAGATCCACGTTTCGTCTAGGTACACGAATGTCACATTTTCACTAGAATTTTGATATTGGAGAAATTGTCTCAAAAATTTAATTTTGGATGCAACGACGTGTTTTTGTTCACATAAAATTTTGCTTCCATTCACCATTTTGTGTTTGTAACCCATTGATTTAATAATTTTGAATAAAGTAGTCCTGCCCCCCTTGTATTCCAAATTTTCGCGAGAGTCAGCCAAGAGTTTGTTGAGAGTAAAATGTTCATTCTTCAGATGATACTGCCAAATTTGTCGTTGCAAATCTTTTCTAAACGTGTAATTTAAGAAAACGTCCGTCTTAGCGCATATACTACAAATGGAAGATTTCAAAACGTCCTGTCCTTGTGATAAAATGTCCCTTATAGCACGCTCAGACACCTAAAATTATAAGTAATTTGCAATTGAATATTTAAGAAATAATACATGCTTACCCCAAATATATCAATTAATCGATTTATAATCGTAAATCGTGTGAAGTCTGGCCTATCTCTTTTATAATGGTTGAAAGCTTTCACAATTTGGAGTTTAGTAACTTTGTTAATAACTTTCATCATTCTTACAATTAACTTGGTATAATATGTTATGTGTTTTATTAATTCTAAAATTACTAGATTATTTTAGAAAAGTAGGGGACTCTAGAGCTGGCAACAGGGCAATTTCATTTTGACATTGCTAGAAATCAATCAAAAAATATTTCAGAAATGCAACTTAAGAAAAAAAAGAACACAGCAGGCTGGATGGCAAATCAATCGTGAATAGTGTATATTCAGTTTTTGTTGTATAAAATAAGTTTTGTTGTGTTTCCGAATCTTCTTCTTCTTCAATGGTGAACATTTCGAAAGCATACCTTTTTTGCTTTAATTCTTAAGTTTTTTCCATAAACTTGTTATATTCAACCATCTGTCATTTTTTTCTGGATGAATATTTTTTATGAAACTCAGAAACAGAATTAAAATACCTTTCGAATAAGGTGTCACTCGACCCCCATTGCCGTTTAAAAAATAGTTCAAGATGGCGTCTAGCCGCCATTTTGAAAGTAACAAATTTAAATATGGACTAAAAAATAGCATTTAGCCTCCATTAAAGCATACAAAATTTTGTGAAGAAATATCAAGTCGTTCAAAAGTTAGTAGGGGGGAGGACATTTTACGACCGCACTGTATTGTGTGCATGTAGGTGCGGCTTAGTGTTTAATTAGATGTTTTTATTTTTAATAATTTATTATTATTTATTATAAATCTTTTGTTTAATTGGAAAATTATTAATTTACCGTTGAAAAAATAATTCTTCTTTGGAAGATCCCGCCTTCCAAACAACTTATATATTTCTCCACATATTGGTACATTTTACTATTTTCTAGAGACAACACGCGTTTTTATATTTCGACTATCATTTTCATAATGACGCTCTTAGCAGTCTGTACTTTGGTTAGTTTTTTAAAATTTTTAATAACTTCATGTTGATGTTTTTGTCGGAGACTCTTAGTAGAGGCTTGCAGGCTGCCAAAAATATTTTTTTCGGGTTTCTTTTGAATACAGTCATGTATTACCGTAATTTCCGAACTGCTGATATGAATCGGAGAACAATCGCCAGTTTTTATTTCAAATTTATTTCCCTTCTAAGGGTGTACGCTTTCAAAAATCAACGTTTTAAAGTAATATATACTTACCGTCTACATAATCAGCTGAAAAGAAATTAAAGTATTTTAAAATAAACACCATGTTTTAGCGTAGAACAGTTACATTAATAAAAACTGCTTGCAAAGGCAGAATATCAATTCATTAGAATTCTTGTAAACTAACATGATGCTCACCACTTGCCGTCTTTCTTCCAAGGAAATGTCTATAAAGTCAGCTGGAAAGGTAATGAGATCGATTTTCTGGGATGTTAAACGGACACAATTGATAGATTATCTTCAAACGGGCTTAACAATAATGCAAAAGTACTGGGGTAGCCTTTCGGGCTGATTGGACGAAAATATTCGTGAAAAGCCACGCATAACGAAGCAAAAAAAAACAGATACATAAGGGACGATGTATTAAGGGTTGTCCCGTTACATCCAAGCCAGCATTCCTATCAATCGGGAAAATCTGGTTAGCTAGCCGTTCATGAGTTAACACATAGAACACAAACGGCTGTTACCAGCCAAGAAACATTCCTAGACATCGAGGGAACTCTTGACAACACCTCATTTGATTCAATAAACAGAGCTGTGGCAAAGCGGGGAGCAGGTTAGTCTGTGCTAAGATGGATCGACACCCCGCTAAGAAACAACAGTAAGCACTTCTTTAGGATTTACACTCAAAGAAATGTAGTTAGACATTCTCTTCACTTTGCTGTGGTGATTGGTGGTAGATGGGCTCCTCTTTGATCTAGAAGTCTAAGCACAAGCATATGAGGATGTATCATTATTCATGCTATTGGGCAATTTGAAGGAGTTGTAAAAAATCTGACGCTGGAAGCCCTAAATACAGTAGAAGAATGGTGCTCGATAGAGGGTCTATCCCAACAAAAACCGTTGTAATAGAGTTCACAAGTTCAGTTTGGAAAGTCAAGCAGCAGACGCCATCATTTTGAAGTTTCTTGAAAGAATCAGCCCTATATAAACATCAACTATTAACTATATTATTAATCTAAGATACTTATATGCATATATAATATATCCACGATTCCTGACGAAATTGGAAATGGCAAATTACTGATACTAATTCTCAGGTACATTAAATCTGTTACTCGTTGTCTGCTTTTCAAATATACTAGAAACAGCTTTTTGCGATATTATTTGTAAAGAAGGCTCCTTTTAAATTTCATTGATTCTTCTCAAGTCTTGATCTATGATGTTACAGGCAATTAAGACGATATCTGGGCTAAAGGAAAAATAAATTGAGTATCATCAACACAAGTTAAGTATGTAGGTAACCAATACCAAAATCAATGTACACACATGTTAGGTTCAGTAAATGAGGATGTAGTGATTTAGGTTAGGTTTTAATTAATTAATGAAAAACCTATACAACGCAACTTTGACCGTTGTTTTTGGGGTTATTGCATCCAATGCACGTTATAGAAAGTAATGATCCAAAATAGAACCTTGTGTTATATCAGCAATTTCATAGAAAAATGATTATAGTAGTATTTATTAACGCAATCACTAGTAAAATACAATAATGAATAAACTATAAATATCATCCAATTTACATACAAATCTTTCAAACATTTTTTATGTTCTCGCCCGTTCATCCACACTATCCAATCTATTGTACACAATCAACCCTATAACAAATAAGAATTTGATCGTTTGTCGGTTTTTGTTCTTTCTTGCATTTCTATGAAGATCTCTGCAGAACTCATACATTTTTTCGCTTTCATTCAATTCATACATAAGCATATCTTGTATTCTTTAACATCTACCTACTATAATAATATACTTATCCTCTTTGTAGTACGAGTAGGTATTATTACGAGTTTTCAAATTTAAACAGGAATGTTTAAATTGAGCCTCTTCCGATGAGCCCAAAAATTAAAGTGACTAAGGGTTGTCCGTGACTCTTAACATATCCAAATCTAAGGCAATTTATTGTTTGGCTATATAATTTTAACAGTTACAATTACAAATTCGGAAAGTTCTGTTCATTGTACTGCAGAACAGCACATAGTAATCAAACTTCTTACCAACGAAAGCGTAAATTCGACTGAAATTCTTCCAAGACTGCGAGCACAATACTGCTTTCTAAAAAGTCGGTTGTTTGAGTAGTCGAAATCTTTTAGAACCCGGAGACCAACCCTCAAGTACGACCAGGTTAATCGTAAAAATGAAGAGAAAGTGGATGCCCTTATTTACAAAATAGTGTCGGAAACTGTTGAAGACAGACTAAAAAATCAAGGTAAAGTATCAAAGGCTGCCAGGTGGATTCCACGCGTGTTGACCGAAGAATACAAGTTGAATCGTTTGTATACTCAGTGACATGGAAATCGTAGCACCCAGAAGGGGTAGGAATTTTTTGACCAAACTTGGCAGAAACGTGTAACTACTAAAAGGTAGCAATTGATTAAAATTTCGTTCATATGGATCAAGATAACGGCTTATCTCACATTTTTTTCAGCTTTTTCTAACAATTTTATCAGGTGTATGTTTTGCGATATTTTGTTCAGTTCTTTATTGTTTTCGCTTTTGATCGTTTCTTTTGAGGGTGTGATCATGCCTACAGTTTACCAACGTGGAAATTACCGCCAATTAAGCGAATTCGACGGAGGTCGTATTGTTGGTTTGCGCGAAGGTGCACCATCATGCGCTGCTATCAGGCATGGACAGGGAGGATAAGGAACGTCGTAGAAGAGGAACCGGAGGGCGAAGAAGAACAAATGAGGTGCAGGACCGCCATCTTCCACTTATGGCAACAAGAGACCGATTCTCCAGTACCAGATCAATTGCCGATCAATAGTTAGCTAACGAAAGTCGTCCTGTAACCCTTCGAACTGCTTACTGCAGAATCAGAGCTTTCGGCTTGCAATCCTATCGGCCACATCTTGTGTTACCACTAACGGCTCAACACCGACAGCAACGTTTGGAGTGGTGTAGGTTGCGACTGCAGTGGAACCTAGAGTGGCAAAGGGTGGTGTGTGATGAATCCCGATTCTGTTTGGGGACGCACGGTGGCCGTATAAGGGTTAGACGAACACGTGGAGAACGTCGCAATGTTGAAGGCTGTTGCGAGGCATGTGCGCCGTACTGTGGGGATTATGGTATGGGGTGATATAACTTATGGGAGTAGGTCCCGCCCAGCGATATGAGGATGAGGTGGTAGAATCCCATATTCTTCCATTTCTTTAGCAGTTGGAAGACCCACTTTTCCAGCAAGATAATGCGCGTCTCCATATTGCAAGACGTTCTATGGACCGATTTGCAGAGGATAATGTCAATCTCTTGCCATGCCAACCCCGATCTACCGATCTTTCGCCCATCGAGCATATTTGGGACATTACGGAGAGAAGACTGAGGAACTTGCTGCATCCTCCGCAGACGCTGCAAGCTCTACAGCACGAATTACAAGTTGCTTGGGACCAATACGTCAAGAGGAAATCGAGCATCTGCTAGAATCGATGTCATGAAGAGTGGGGGAGTGTGTAACCAACAGGGGGGGGGGCAACCCTTTATTAATAAAAATTATGTTTATATTTTGTTCTTTTTTTTTAAATTTTAATCATTTGCTACCTTTTAGTAGTTAAACATTTCTGCTAAGTTTGGTCAAAAAATTCTTTACTGCAGTGATATGAGAGAGATGAATTTTTAGACTTAATTGCGGCAACTAATGAAGCTCGAGTACATTTTACTCCCCAGTCAAAGCGTGCAAGTATGTGCTGGTCTCATATCACATCTTCAAAGCTAAAGAAAACAAAAAATGTGTTGCCATCAGCTGGTCAAGTGATGGGGACATTTTTTTGGGATTCTCAAGCGATGATCTTGTCGACTTCCCTAGACAAGACTAGAGAAGATGCAGTCATGGTCTACCTCCCCCGATTTTTATTTGTTTGGTCCACCACACGAATTTTTAGACGGTAAAAGACCTGTCAAATAATTACCTTATCGAAGCTGTTCAAGAGTGGATATGCATGCAACCCAAAGACTTCTTCCAGGAAGGTATTAGAAAGCTTACAGATCGGTGGCGCAATTGTATCGTTAGGCGGAGGCGTAAATTTATAAATTCTCGTTTAAATTTGAACATTCCTTGTAGTAATCATCCTGGATCGTTAAAAAAAAGTGTAAGTACTCAAAAATTGAAACTTCTTGAATATATTCGTCATTCGAACACAAAAATAATGTATATGTTTCATAAACGTCCACCTGTCTATAATTACACTACAGCACTTGAGGGATACATATTTTTTGTGAATATATTCATTTTAGAATCACCCCAAAAAAAGATTAGAAATTTAACAAAATCTACGGTTTCTACATCTATAATTGAAAACTTGGTATGTGCTATAATTATGGCATTTCGATAATGCGACCAATTTCAGTTACAAAAATTAATCAATAACAAATTGTAACCATTTTGAGCGAAACGTACTTTGTTAATTGCTACAGTTATACACACTTTTATAATGATTTCCCTGCAACATCTTTAATACAGCCGTTTAGTTTATCGTTTACATCCTTCATTAAAATTGTAACTATCGTCACATTTTCAAGGATTACCAGTTGCCAACAACAGACAAATGACTCTTGCATTAACCAGTAATTGTATAACAGCAGCTGTTAGTATATTTTCCTGTGGAACCCCCAATTCTGTGTATTTTCCCCCACTTTAAACTTTACTGTCTTATTTCCTCGTTAACTTTTTGTGTGTTTATCACTACTATCACTGCTATATCCCTCGGTATTCAATCGATTAAGAAATTTCACAATACCAACATCTAAACCACTACTTTAAATGTCATTATTTCCTTTTCCACTTTGTTGTAGTCAATAGTACCGGAATGTGGTTTTAAAAGAACAATCTTTACTTTTCTTTTAGTAGATAAGATAGGAAGAAGGTTCCGGATTTTAAAGAATACTTTTCTATAAAAAGTGCTGTTACGTATTTTCAAAACATATACTTGTGCGGATCACATTTTCTTTCTCATTCCAATTTCATCTACTTAACCGTAGCACATTCAATTCAGATCCGAAACTGTACTATTGCATCAATAAGTAAGAAGGAGTTACATCATACAGGGTGTCCCTTACTGGAAAAGAATTCACGATATTCCACATTCAAAACTAAAGAGAAAAAACTGAACGCTTCTTGCTGGATTTACTTTTTAATAGTAATAATAATAATATAAATAAAAGGCAACAAAACTTGAAAATGAAAACAAACGCAATTCAAGTTGGCGAGAACAGAATTTTAAATTAGATATGCATAATCAACTGTTGCCATGTACAGTTTTGTACTGTGACGTTAAAAACAATTCCTTTTGTAAGAAAATTTATATAGACACCATAGCATGGTATAATATAGTCCCAGTGCAGTATAGAATCTTGCTGCATTTTAGTACCCTCTTCCAATGCATTCGAAATAGAGGAAGAATAAACTGTCACAATTTTTTTGTACAAATTACAAAATCATGCGGTGTACTATTTTTCTAGTAAGTAGGGGATCTCCTGTAAAACAAATCTCTGCGGTACCAATTAATTTTGAGTTATATTCATCAACACCTTTCTTTAAAAACTAGTAAAGTAGGTGTCATTCTCTGACACATGCCCTACCATTGTTATAGCGCAGTTATGAGTTTTTAATGGTATATTACTCAACGGGCGGTAATGTATGCAATAACTCACGCGGAAGTAGTTTGCAGCACGAGCCGCAGGCGAGTGCTGTAATCATCCGATGTCCAACTATGTCAAATAGTACAGTAACGCTCTGTATTAAACAGCGTAATTCTATCAGGTACGTTATTTAAATCATGTACATCATTCCTAGGTATTAATTTTAGATGAAGTGTTGGTGCTTCGAGGAGATTGTGCCAAATCTACATGTTTGTAATCCTTATGACACGAACGTCCTTGTAATTAGTCGAACATTCTCTGCCTCTAGATTATGGATTATCTCTTCATTCTTAGTAATATGCATATACCCAGTAAGCCACTATTCAAAATTACCTAAGTAAGTAAGTAAGTTTGTGAACAGGTTTAGGAAAATTAAAAGTTGGGGAAGTTCTGTAAGGTAGAGACACGTCAAAGGAAACAGGAAATCTATCTATCTAAGGGGACTACGCGAAAAGTCCTTACAAAAGAAAAATGCAGTGTATGAGCTTTAGCACTATGGTTTATCCCACGTATAAAATCTTTAATTTTGAGGCTACTTAATATCATTATCGAGTTTAGCTTGAACATATCATAAATGACAATATGTGCTCAACAGGTTGAGTTAATAATGTAATCAGAAACTCTTAATAGATGGTAAAACATCTGTAATAGTAATAGGAAGCTATAAAACAAAAGCTAAATTTTACCAGACTGTAATGAATTAGCAACAACAGAGAACTTTTAGATTCTGGAATAATGGCACAAACCCCTTATTTTTCATTTCTAAAATAAAGACCCATTAACCGCAGAAAAAATTATATTATTATAATTTGTAATTTTAAGAATTACATCACTTGCATAACGCCGTAGGTCCTTCTCTTTTAAAGGCGGCAGTTCTCCTGGTGGTACTTCCTGCGTTATTTTTTACAAAAGGATGAATGGTATTGTGCCGCGTGGTATACGTTTTCTGAGTTTAACGTTCTTCTATTTGGTTGCCTTTTAATGGTCAGAAATTTTCCTACGAATGGTTTAGAAGTATGTTTTCTGAGTTTAATGATGTAATCGTATGTTTCTTTTTTAATGGTCTTGAAATTTGAATTTATAATGCCGAATTTTTACTTCTTTAATGCCACTAATTACGTGTTCAGCGCAAGCTACCACCAACTTGATCATTAGCTTGGAAATAACCTAAAATTTTTTACCTTGCATTGGCTCTCCTTATGCGCAAAAATAAACAAGCAACAAATAAGGGTTAAGTGCCAAAGGACTACGAAGTTACACAACCTACACACATTTTTTACACATTTACAAAGTGACCAACGACCTAATTAACAAAGGAATCTATAAAAAAAAGGAAGATTAACTAAAGTTCCTAACGTTCAACGTTAAGTAGTAATTTTGAAAAAATAATTTGATAGCTCGAGCATGTATATTGTCATTTATAATATGCAAATTAGGTTCCTTGGGAGTAACAAGGCCATCAGAGCAATAACGCACAGTTCACAGTAATTCACGAAATAGCGATTTCTTTATGTTTGCTGTAACTAAGGAAATCGTATGATGTCAAAGTTGCAACAATTGCTTACTCATATTGGACAAAAATTAAAGCATAAACATTTTTCTTGGATATTTAACCTAAAATGCACAAAGCAAATACGCATTTTGTTTTTTTTTTTAAATTTGACTTCCTTGTCGGTGCTAAATAGTTCATTATGAACGTACTATAGATCAACTGTTTCAACTTTACCTCACTTTTGCGTTTGTGGTCGTCTACTTGGGATTTCTTAGCTTTTCGTACATTTTTAGCCTGCAGTTTGAAATATCAGACGTACGTAAGTCGTTTTAATAATTTTAACTAGAACAGAATCGTTCTTTACGAACATCAATATCACTGTCTGTCTTTTCTACCTGTCTGTTGTTTACATTTGGTAACGTAACCTCTTCAAATTCATGGTTTTGCTACAGCAACATACAATTTTTATAATTGAATCTAAATTTGGTAACGGTCTTCGAGTTGATAGAATATGGCAGTACTCAATTCATGATTGTTTTGAAGAGTTTCGTCAAGATATTCCAAACCTTGTGTTGTCTTATAACACTTTTCGTTGTTCTTTGAATAAGTGCGTTGAAGTTTTTCGTGAGACTGGATCCATTTCACGCAAAGAAGGCAGCGGTCATCCTCCGAGAAGAATGGCAAGCGTAATTGAAAATATAAGATCGCAAATGGAATATGCCCCTAAAACCTCTGTACGCCATTTGTCTCAAGGTGTTTAGTTGTCAGTTAGCATCTGCCACAAAATATTAAAGAAAGATACCCATTTAGATCCCTATCGTTTGCAGTCTGGACAATTACGCGAAGCTGATTATCCTCAGCGTGTCGAATATCGTCAGTTATTCTTAAATATCCTCAATGATGACTTCTTGGAGAAAACTTTTTCAAGGACGAGCCCTGGTTTTATTTAGATGGAACATTAATTCGCAAAAGATGTGTTCATGAAGTTCGGAGAAACCTAACTTTACAGTAGACACCTCTTCATCTTCATAAAATAGGTGTAGGCGGCCATTTTAAGGCGTGGAATGCTGGACCATACTTTTTTGAAGGTAAAAATAAGACAAAAGAATTTATTTGTTGAAAATGCAACGAAGATTTTTTCAGGACTTTGACTGCAGAGAAGTATCAAGAAGCGATTTTACGGCCCTTTTTCGGAGAGCTTCAGGACGATGAACTCAGATTTGGCGTTTTCAACAAGACGGGGCTTAAATATGATACGAGAATTTCTCGACAGACGGATTATTAATCGAAACACACCAAAACCTAATTCTGCCAGATCCTGCGACCTCACGCCATGCGATTTTTTTCTGTGGCCGTATTTAAAGAACTCCATTTTTCAGCATCCAATACATGACCTGAATGAATTGCAGCATAGAATATTGGAATCAATTAATGAAATTAATAACCACCCGTACATGTTAATAAATGTCAGCAATACGACTGGGCGAAGAGTTCGAGCGTGCCTGGATGAAGGCGGCGAACATTTGGATCATTTGTTATAAATTCTTTTTTGTTGCTATTAATTACTTTTAACTATTTAGCGCCGACTTTGAGGTCAAATTAAAGAAAAACACGATATTTATCCATGCAGCAAATATCAATATTCCATTTATAATACTGTGTATCACATCACTTTGTTGTAAATTTAATGTATTTTTAGAAAATGTAGAACCATTCCAAATTGCGCTTGACCGTACTACATGGTAGATTTCCAATTTTTTTAACATTTTCATTGTATTTCCAAAAGTCAATAACGCTCTCCGATTGGTGCAACCTTTACACCTTGGACCCTTAGTGTAGCCTTATTACACTCAGGTACCGCCTTTAAATTTTTTAGTATCACTATACTTACGCATGTTCATACCGCATTATTTCTATGATTTATAAATAGAACGAGGATTTCTGTGCATTTATAATTTTGAACACTTTTCTTGTTTACAATAAATCTTCACAGACTATTTCACTTTATACTTGATATAAACCTGCAGATAAAGGGTGTAATTTACGATTTTATCACCGTCACTTTCTAAAAATTTACAATTAGAATAAAGAATAAATAAACAAACGCAGTGACTAGCAAACTTTACGAGCTGTAAGTGCATTTAAATCCTCGCCCTACCTATATAATGCTATGTTCCTCTACTGATACGTATTTCACAACAAAAAAGATTGTAGTTTTCAGACAAGCATTTAATATTATTACATAGATCAAACGAACAAGAACCTATTTCTACATGGCTAATATATATAGACGTAAAAAGATAAAATGTAAACTAATTGAGACGTTATAGTGTCAACTTTTTTTATAAATACTGCACAATTTTCGAAATTTTGCAATGTTCAACTGAAACAAAATTTTATTTTTTTCTGGAAATGACAAAGAGCTATTTTAAAAGATCATAGACAAAACGCGGTTCAGAATTGGAATTACCTAAGAAGAAATTACAATACAAAAATTATTTGTTGCAGCCTTACTATATATAAAAGTACCATCTGCAAGTACAATAATGAAGTATAAAAATGAATTGGAAAATAGCTTACGATAATTCCTAATGCCGTAAAAGGCTAATCTTACATAAATGAAACTTCTACCTACAAATCACACTGAACAAGTACAAATGAAAGTGAATGTGTATAATTCTGTGACTTGTTTTTACTTTCAGCAACAAGATTGGCCTTAACTACATTTAATAGCGGCGTCTTTTATTGGGAAAATCATCGCGATTGCCACCTCTGGCACCGCCGCGATTTTCGTTGACCCAGTGACCTCTGCCCCCCATATTTCCACCTGCACGAGGGCCAAGTTGCCCCATTTCACGGCCATCAAAACGGGAGTTGCGCTCATATGCATTCATGAACGGTTTGCCATCCTAACCACATAGAGAAAAGTTAGTCTAACTGTAATAAGTCAATCCCAGAAGTGTTGTACGTTAAGTGCTTAACATTCAAAAAAATTATAAAGCTGTTCATTCAATTCAGAGAGATTACATAGTAAAATATAATTAAGAATTGTATCGCAACTCCTTTTTCTGTTAATTATCTAAAATATATCTCTCAACTGTAATAGCTTCGAAATCTGCAAGAGTTTGCGTTTTTTAAATATTTTCAATATATCAAATCAGATTAATTTAATATATGCGCATTTATCGTATGAAATACTTCATCAATTTAAAAATATAGTAATCATGTTTTGAGAAATCGGTAGATTGAGAGAATGCCCTCTTCTTTATATATTATTGATAACTAGTTAATAGCGTTCCATTTGCCCATAACATTTCTTTTAAAGGCAAAATATAGAAGACTGTATGTTCAACAACATAATTAAATAAAAAGTGTATTTCACTAAGGTTACAATGGTTTCAAAGTTGTTCTATTTTCATAAACTTATCTATGGAGAATAGATTTAAATAATACAAATCCAACCAAATATATATATTGGACAAATTTTATTAGAATGTGTTGTTGCTTTCTGTATACACAATGAAAAAAGTGACATAATTCGTCCACCAAAAATATGATATACCAGCAGAAGTGGATATCTAATTGATCACTTTTTTCTAAAATTAGTGATGTTTATCAATAACAGGAAGATAATATATTTGATAATGTTTTTGATTAAAACTATGGTTAACTGTTCAGATAGTGGGTGTCCCTTTTCATTTGAAGTAAAACAATAATTGTATCACTACAACCAGCAAAACTAACAGCAGTCTACTTATGCAGGATATAGAACACGTTGCCTTCTATTCCATACAAGTATAGAACTAAACTCTATTTGTTGAGAATTGAGCTAGAACGTCAACAAACGCACGTGTTTGAATCAACCGAGCGAGCGTTGTGATTGGTCTACGCTAGATAACGCTAATGCCTCATTACTTAAGGAGTAATTGACGCTCAAAACCTTTACTTTGCACTCGTAATTACCGGGTTAAGTTTGTGTGCTTTTTGAGCACTGCTTATCGGTTTTCGGAGCGTTTGTATAGCGTATGGTGTTTATTTTTCTAAAATGGAGCAAGTTGTTCCAGAAACGTGTAATCGTAGGGGGCGTCCTACTACTTTAAATGAAAAACAGTTAATAGTAAAATTGTATAATTCGACGAATTTTTCTGTACAATATGCGAAACTTATTCCTAAACTTGCATTTCTGAGCTTGGTAAATTTCTGTGTAGGTTCACGATTTTTTTTTTCGGAACCTATTCTTCTAAAAAAGAATTCTGACGGCGCGAACGTTAATTTAGAAACGCAAGAGATATTACGTAAATACACATCCGGAAATCAAAGCACCTGTCAAGGGTTTGCTTACGTTCTAGCTCAATGCTCAACAAATAAAGTTTAGTAATATAACAGCAAACCTTAAACCTATAATTTGTTGATTACAGTATTACCAAATGAGGAAAATTAGTTATAGTCCTTATAACCAATCAATCAATGCACGTCATCCAAATATTTCACGAATAAGTATGTCTCCCTGAAGTTTTAACGATTTAAAAATTTTGTTATCTATTTTTGTAACATACCAACTTAACCGATGAAATGAAAATATGTCTGTCAAAACTTTACTAAAGCAGAATATAAACGTGTCCAAAGCGTAACCAACCTTACAAAAATTATGTTATGAAATATATCAAGGTTTGCTTTATTATTTATCAAAATCTATCGACTTTATAATTATATTTGGTTGACAAATTTTGCAAAAGTAAAATAATAATTTGCCTGGTTGGAGTATTCAGTGATTACAACTTCTATTTTTTTATCGTGAAGTATTGATATCGGCCATTGTTGACCATATGATCGATGACATACATTACCTGATTCGTCAAGAGGACTTTAAAATGCGAAAAATATTAAATTAATTCAGGGTACGAATATGAATTGGCAATAAATTACTGGAAAACCATGGAGATAGCAACTATGGAAAACTTCAACCAATGAATTTGACAAAGATATATCATTATAAAGGGATTCAATTGGACAAGATTGCAATGCATAATAAGCCAACAAAAACTGAATAAAATAGCTAATAAGCTGGTTGACCAAGAATAAACGCCTTTGTACTAAATGGAATCCAAAACAGTGGCAGGTACAGCTGATACTTTTACTAGGGCCAGACAGAACAAGGAAGTTAGCGTGGCGAGCACCACGCTACAGTCGTCTATTATTATTCAAGTGTTTACCCCCCCCCCCCCCCCAGGTATTCATTCAGGGTTGGGTCGACCTACACTGCAAACTTGTGGAAAGAATCATCTGGATGATATGGTGGTTTCTAGGGACTGAACCTGGGATAATTGTATCCACCAAGTTATGAGGCC